>JAVLSZ010000858.1:0-23482 GCA_032313775.1 Urocyon cinereoargenteus
GGACCTTGTAACTCTGGTCCTACCTGGGATCCCAGGGACCCATTGATTCCTCTGATCCCCACCCTGAGGCCCTGACCTGAGTCATCCCTGGGACCTGGTGACATCCACGTGGGGACCAGAGTCACCACATCAGGGTGAGGCCCAGAGGGGGACTAGAGACACTAGGTCCAGTTGAGGCCCCAATGCTCATCCCAGAAGTGCCCCCCTGAGTGCCCATCACCCATTCACACCCACCCCCACCCTCCTCCCCTTCCAGCACCCCTAGTTCATTTCCCAGAGTTAGGAGTCTTTACGTTCTGTCTCCATCTCTGATATTTCATACCCATTTCTTCTCCCTTCCCTTCTATTCCCTTTCACTATTATTTATATTCCCCAAATGAATGAGAACATATAATGTTTGTCCTTCACTGATTGACTCATTTCACTCAGCATAATACCCTCCAGTTCCATCCATGTTGAAGCAAATGGTGGGTATTTGTCATTTCTAATGACTGAGTAACATTCTATTGTATGCATAAACAACATCTTCTTTATCCATTCACCTTTTGATGAACACTGAGGCTTTTTCCACAGTTTGGCTGTTGTGGATATTGCTGCTCTAAACATCGGGGTGCAGGTGTCTCAGCATTTCATTGCATCTGTATCTTTGGGGTAAATCCCCAACAGTGCAATTGTTGGGTCATAGGGCAGGTCCAATTTTAACTCTTTGAGGAACCTCCACACAGTTTTCCATAGTACTTGCACCAGTTCACAATCCCACCAACAGTGCACGAGGATTCGCTTTTCTCCGCATCCGCGCCAACATTTGCAGTTTTCTGCGTTGTTAATTTTCGCCATTCACACTGGTGTGAGGTGGTACCTCATTGGGGTTTGGATTTGTATTTCCCTGATGGCAAGTGATGCAGAGCATTTTCTCATGTGCATGTTGGCCATGTCTATGTCGTCCTCTGTGAGATTTCTGTTCATGTCTTTTGCCTATTTCATGATTGGATTCTTTGTTTCTTTGGTGTGGAGTTTAAGAAGTTCATTATAGATCTTAGAAACTAGCCTTTTATCTGATACGTCATTTGCAAATATCTTCTCCCATTCTGTAGGTTTTCTTTTAGTTTTGTTGACTGTATCCTTTGCTGTGCAAAAGCTTCTTATCTGGATGAAGTCCCAATAGTTCATTTTTGCTTTTGTTTCTTTTGCCTTCGTGGATGTATCTTGCAAGAAGTTACTGTGTCCGAGTTCAAAGAGGGTGTTGCCTGTGTCCTCCTTTAGGATTTTGATGGACTCTTGTCTCACATTTAGATCTTTCAGCCATTTTGAGGTCATCTTTTTCTGGTACAAGAGAGTGGTCTAGTTTCATTCTTCCTCATGTGGATGTCCAGTTTTCTCAGTACCATTTATTGAAGGGGCCGTCTTTCTTCCAGTGGATAGTTTTTCCACTGTTATTGAATATTAGTTGACCATAAAGTTGAGGTTCCACATCTGGATTCTCTCTTCTGCTCCATTGATCTATGTGTCTGTTTTTGTGCCAGTACCACACTGTTTTGATGACCACAGCTTTGTAGTAGAACGTGAAATCTGGCATTGTGATGCCCCCAGATATGGTTTTCTTTTCTAAAATTCCCCTGGCTATTCGGGGTCTTTTCTGATTCCACACAAATCTTAAAATAATTTGTTCTAACTCTCTGAAGAAAATCCATGGTATTTTGATAGGGATTGCATTAAACATGTACATTGCCCTGGGTAACATTGACGTTTTCACAATATTCATTCTGCCAATCCATGAGCATGGAATATTTTTCCATATTTTTGTGTCTTCCTCCATTTCTTTCAGAAGTGTTCTATCGTTTTTAGGGTATAGATCCTTTACCTGTTTGGTTAGCCTTATTCCTAGGTATCTGATGCTTTTGGGTGCAATTGTAAATGGGATTGACTCCTTAATTTCTCTTTCTTCAGTGTATAGAAATGCCACTGACTTCTGGGCATTGATTTTGTATCCTGCCACGCTGCCATATTGCTGTATGTGTTCTAGCAATCTTGGGGTGGAGGCTTTTGGGTTTTCTACGTCAAGTATCATGTCATTGGTGAAGAGGGAGAGTTTTGTTGTGCCCAAGATTGTGAATCCGTGAAACCACCGAGGAGCCGACACCGATGCAAACACACGAGGGTTTATTTACAAGTTTGAGCTTGGGTCCAAGTGTACCCGACACAGCGGAGCAGGGTTTGGACCCTGAGACTAAGAGGCATAGCAGCATTATAGGGGCCAGTGGCAAATGGGATACACAGAAAGTTGCACAGTCATTTCGGTCCACAGGCAGGTGACCGATTGAATTACACCTTACCCTATAGTATTCACTTGAGTTGGCCTATTACTTTGGTCAGGATCGGCGCACACTTTTGGTGGGCACAAAGCAGGGTTACATTGTTAGGAGCCTATTTCTGACTAGGGTGTGCACAGCGGTTTTGCTAGGGTGGGGCAGCGCCTTAAGCAATAAGCAGGTATTGTGGGGGTCATATGGGAGGTGGCGGGTGTAGCAGAAAATGGAATCAGTCCTGCTCTGCTTGTCCAGGGGTAGGGGATTTTTGTTAAATTTCCTGTGTCCCACACAGTCATACCTTTATATGAAATTATAAAAGGAGAAAGAGTAACCCAAAATTTCTATTTCACAAAAGCCTATCTAAACTAGTTATGTTCAATGGTGTCTGTCTTGATGGAACCATCTCTAGGAAGACCTTTTTCAGACCTAGCTCCACCACCAATAAGCACGTAAACTTGGACAATCAAATCCTCTGGAACTCTCAGTTTCATTCCTGTGTCTCAGAAGTGAGGACGAGAGCTGATGATTCCTCAGTTCCCTCTCAGACCTGAAATGCTGCTGTGGGGTCCTCAACCCTCTATAATGAGCACAAAAAGATGGGGGATCTTATATATACTCAAATGCTAAAATATAAAACTAACTCTGAGCATAGATCCTGAGTATTTTAGGGTTTTTCCTATGGCGATAGAAAATCCCAAATCTATATCCCTTTTTATCACAAGCGGTAGGTATATGGGTCCAAGCCACTAGAAATCATAAATATGTGTATCAGAATAGTCATCTGCCCCCATGGTCGCTGCTTTTCACAGCAAAGCCCTCAAGGAACTCCATTATTATTTTCTGAGCAAACCAGTTAACATGCAGAATCCTAAGCTGCCCCTTCCTTTCACTTAAAAAAATTAAAATGCTTGCTGGCCATATTAACAAGCTCTCCAGGTTATTCTTTTGTACACTAACATTCGAGAACCACTGGCTAGGCACCAAGGAGAATTGATTTACCGTAAAATAGCAAACTTTGAGATCCTATGTCCTTTCCTATTTTCAGATCATAATAAATAAAGAAATGAAACAGTCAAGAGAGAGGGAAGGAGGCAAAGATAGGGATGGGGACAGAAACAATGTGCCAATCAAAAATGAGATTTACATAAAGTTTGTCTTTTAAAAATTTATGAACAGACAAAAGACTCCACACTGATGGAAATATGTTAAAGGGACACAGGTGTGAACTGAAAGAGCTCCCAGGGCCAGAGCAGATACAATATAAGCAACAAAATAAGTAGCGCTGGATTATAACCCAAAGCGTAAAATAAATATCCATGAATCTATACTAATATTAAAAATAGTGAAAGAAAGAAAGAGGGGCACCTACGTGGCTCAGTCAGTTAAACTTCAGGCATAGGCTAAGATCATGATCCAGGTCCCAAGGCAGGCTCCTTGTTCAGAAGGGAACCTGCTACTCCCTCTCCCTCTGCCTCTCTCACCCATGCCTTTTCTCACCTCTCTCTCTCAAAAAATAAATAACATCCTTGAAAGAGAAACAAACAAACAAACCCAGAAGGATGAGAAACTCCCATGTAGAAGAATTTCAAACATTTTGTGCAGACATTCCACCCACAAGTTGAAGAGCATAGCTTCCCATTCGTATGTGTGGAATACACATACTGACTTCCCTCTACAAAATAGATTATGAAAATGTTAAAATAATAATAATAATGATAATAATAATTAAATGAATCACTTTACTATGGAGAAAGCTGACAAACACAACCTCAGCAAGATGATCAGATCGATACCAAGACTGATAAATCATGTTGATAGTATCTATTCTTTATATGATATAATAAAAATGGCAGTATATCTCTCTATATCATCCACAATCACAGTTCAGTCATGAGATAAACAACAGACATGTCCCAACTGAGGGAAATTTTACAAAATACTCTCCTTTTCAAAGTGTTCCAGTTCAACAACAACAAGGAAAGGCTGAAAGACTGTCACAATCCAGAGGAGCTTAAGAAAACATGAGGACAGATGGAATGTGATATGAGGGATGGTAACTAAGCAAAAACGAAGGAAATCTGAATTAAGTATGGTCTTTGGTTAATGCGAATATTTTAATATTGATTCATTAGCTAATATTTGTACTGTACTATTATAAGATATCAAATTGGAGAAATTGAGTACGAGTGCATGAGAATTCTCTATACTATCTTGTCAATTTCTCAATAAATCTTTGTTTTTTCCTATTCAATAAGATTTATTTTGAAAATTGAGTTAAATGAATCAGGCTCCAAGTGTGAAGACATTTTAAGAATAGTTTAATTAATTTTTCCCATTTTCTTAAAGAGTTCCGTCGATGGAACAAAGTAAGAATTTTATATCAGAAGGAAAGAAAAACACTTATGAACACGTATAATGCCTCCTCAACCTGAAGAGATGGAAGGGATAATAAATAGCAAAAATAAGAACATAAAGACTCCTTACTCTGGGAAACAAATTAGGGGTGATGAAAGGGGAGGAAAATGGGGTGGGGTGAATTGGTGACAGGCACTAAGGGGGCACTTGATGGGATGAGCACTGGGTGTTATTCTGTATGTTGGTAAATTGAACACTAATAAAAAATAAATTTATTATTCAAAAAATAAGATAAAAATACTTCTATTATATTAGACACCATATTTCAAGTGCATTTAAAATTACCAATGCATAACATTTATTTCCTTGACATTTGTCTTCCAAAGAGTTCACAGTGTTTCAGTGTCAGTTGAAACAGGGGAAGAATCTCAGGGAAGAATCCTTCACATCATAATAGGACCATTGGTAATAATGTCTCTCAGTTCTTTCCAAATGCATAAAGATGCATTTCCTGATGACTGACTGAGCTGTGAAGAGATGAGAAACCCCATCCCTCTGAATTACTTCTGTCAGAATATTTTAACCATAGTACTACAGTTAGTAAATTATCCTTATTAACAGGAAATACATCTCAGATTGGAACCTGAGCAATCAGACAGGCAGAGAAAAAGGCTTTGACTAGCCCTTCATCTTTTAAAGACTAAGGAGAGCTTTTCTATGTACAAAGTCAGTTGTCAAGATAGCCTTAGGGAATAAGAGTCTGCAGCATCAAATCCCGCTGCAGAGCCGGGACGCCCGCGCTCCACATCTTCCTGATCCCAATTCCCTGGGCCTGTCCCCCAACACAGGCTGCCATGGTGAGGTCATTTGCAGTTGCTCTCTTGGGAGCTCCTGGGAAGGGGGAGATTAGATGAGATGGGACTCATGGAGTCCATGAAAATTAAGTCCATTCCAATTTAAGTTCAGAGTGATCACATGTCCACCCATTTCCGAATAGGGTGTGCCCAGCAGCTGGATTTAGGTGGGGCAGCGCCTTAAGCAATAAGTAGTTCATGTGGGGGTCATAGGGGAGATGGCGGGTGTAGCACAAAATGGAATCAGTCCTGCTCTCCTTGTCCAGGGGTAGGGAATTTTGTTAAATTTCCTGGGTCCCACACTTGCAGCTCAGGCACCTGGGCCAATCTCACCAGGTGGACTCAGCGTGCACAACTTGTGGTGCTGGATCTCTCACACCAGTGTGTGGAGGATACCCTCCTCGCCCTAGTGAGTAGGGGCTGGGTGAGCATGGGGCTCGGCCTGAAGGCCAGGCAGCACAGGGAACCAAGGAACCCCATCCCCGTCCCCACCCTGACTCCCAAACACAGGCAGCCCCATGGCTCCCCGCCATGGGCAGGCAGTTCCGCAGGAGCTCCCACCAGGGCAGCCCCAAGTTCTGGCTCCCTGCTGGAGAGGCATCAGGGAGAAGAGAAGCAGCTGGGGCTCAGCGCGACCCACTGTCGGACATGGAAATGTGGTCGAGCCGGATCTTCCAGCTCAGCTGACCCTCCAGTGGAAAGTCACTGCATGAGGGAGCCCCGGGTCAGCCAGGAGAGCCCAGTTAACCGCCCAGCACCAGCACCAGAAATGATGTTGTGCCAACCATTTCGGCGTTTGGGTTTCCTAGCCAGAGGATCAGATAGTGGCACATGATAGCTGCATGTGAGAGACACACACACACCCCAAAACCAACAAAAGCTGGAATCCCTCCAATGTTGTCAAACAGCAGCTGGATGGTTACATACATGACGCTGTGGTCCCCAATAGGATATATGGAAGACGCTATAAACCATGAAAGCACAGGTGCTGGAGGAACGGATATGTGCCTCCTGGGTTCCAACAAGGAGTGCAGAGGGGCAGGAAGCATCCTACGAGGGGGAGGCCCTCCTAGGAAAGGACACCAGGTCCCTGTGAAGGCTACGGATGGTGAAATCTGTCCTCCACTCATTCAGCTTCTGGTTTTCATCCTCTTTTGTTCTTCCTAATTGTTGTTTAGCCTCCACCCTGCATCCAAGCCAATGACCAAAGAGGCGTCCTTATGACATCTGGTCCTAAAAGGTGGCTGAACTCTGGCTACCGTGATTGGAAATGATCACTGCCTAGGTGAATGCTGATCCACTGAACTCATGCCTTCACGGCTCTTCTCTCCCTGCAGAATGAGGGGGACCACAGATCTTACACTGAAAGACGCCCACTTCCACTTGCGTGGGACTGTCCTTTGTGGAGGACGTCATCTGGGCCAAGTATTGCAAGCGGGGAGATCAAGAATAGGTCGCAGGTGAGACATAAGCAAGCACTTACCTTTGATGTCATGCTTTATTTGTTCATCCATTTATTATTTGTTAAATATTTTAATTTTATGTCCTCTCTATACCCAACATGGAGTTCAAAGTCACCACCCTGATATCAAGATCCCCCAACCAGGCCAGCCAGGCACCCCCATGCCATGTTTCATAACTCTTTGCTTCCTTGCCTATCTCTACATCGAACTGGAACATTTAGTCCTTGACAGGGAGTTTGAGTTACCTCCAACTCCTAGAACGTTCTCACTGTATCCCAATCCTAGATTGACATTTACCATTGGATAGGACTTTAAATAAATAATCAGTAAAATATCTACTACGGTAAAGGAAATTATCAACTTTTCATGTGTGTGGCCCTTGCTCCCTGGGCTCCCAGGGAAGCTATGGTTTCCTGAACATTGATCAACGTCCAAATGACTCCACCACACTTCAATGCGTGGGGTCTGTTTCTGCCCTGACACATGCAACACCTCTGCTTCAATTAACATGTATCTATCAATCAAAGGGAGACTGACCGGCTTGGTGCGGTTCGTAAGAACATGGGACTCTTGTTCTTCGGGTAGCAAGTTCAAGCCCCATGTTGGGTGTAGAGATTACAGAAAAAGAAAATCTTAATGAAAATCAATCAGTTGGTCTTGGGGAGACAGAGGCCCGGATCCCACAAGGGCAGGGAGCCAGCTGATGGGTCTATGCACAATATTATAAGCAGCAGAGTACAAAATCAAACTTTCAGAAGTCTGCTAGAGTGGGGGACACACTAGACTTAAGGTGTTCAGGTGGAGAAGTGGGGGGCCATCCCTGGAGCGACAGGGTGGACTCAGGATCCCAGGGGTCCCAAGGACGGTGGCGCCAACTGTTCCCAGGCACAGGAGTGGGTCCCCGGCTGAGAGTAGCGGGACTCGTGCCAGCTGTCTGCTCTGTGTGGCCATAAGCTGCAAACCCCTGTGCAGTCACGGGACTGTGTTCCTGGAGCAGGCCAGCAAAGGCCAGGAGTGGGAGGACACAATCCCGGGCAGGAAGAGCACAGGTCTCCACCAGGGCAGCCCCTAAAATTAGGAGTTTTAAACTTCAGTCACTTGTCTGTGTGGAGGCTGAGAAAATTAAGGCTGTTCCACTTTAAGTTCAGTGCTAGCACAAGTACAGCCATCCCAGGCCCCTTTGAATAAGAGCTAAAATTTACATTACTTCAGTTACAGGAAAAAAAGAAGAAAACAGCTTACACCTTAAGGTCCCAGAATGTCCCGTGTTAGAATGAGAACAGAGTTCAACGCCCTTGAAGGCCCCATATCAAAATGTAAAGAGAACTTGAAGAATTGCTCCAGCCCTTCTGGAGGTCCCTGAGACCAGCCCTTAAAACTAAGCTAAAACCCACCTCGGGGTCCAAGTCCCTCCTCCGCTGTGTCAGGTATACTTGGATATAAGCTCGAGCTTGTAAATAAACCCTCCTGTGTTTTCATCAGTGTTGGCTTCTCAGTGGTTTCTCGGAGTTGCAGTCTTAGGCACAGGAGTCTGTGGTAAAAAAACAACCAAAAAAGCTCGGCCACAGGCAGAGTGAACGCATGGTTCTGAGAGAAGCCGCAGAGACCAGGGGGCTTAGGGTCACTTCTGTGGAGGCCCCAGCAGACTGGGGTGCGAAATGCTCATCCCCAGAGCCAGAGAATCAGATAGCTGCATGTGAGAGCTGCATGTGATAGAAACACACACACCCCAAAACCAACAAAAATTCAGAATCCCCCCAATGTTGTCAGACAGCAGCTGGATGGTTACGTACACGACGCTCTGGTCCCCAACGGGATTCATGGAAGACACTACAAACCACGACTGCAGAGGTGATGGAGGCATGAAGATGTGCCTTCTGGGTACCAACAAGGAGCACAGAGGATCAGGAAGCATCCTACAGAGGGGGGGACCCTCTTGGAAAGGACACCAGGTCCCTGTAAGGCTACAGATGATGATATCTGTCCTACTCTCTTTCAGCTTCTGGTTTTCCTCCTAAATGCCATTTTCCTCAATCATAATAGCAAAAATTTATTTTATGTTTTTAAATTTCTTCTAATTGGAGCTAAATTTGTATGAGTTCTTTCTTCAGCAAGGGTGTCCTTCAGGATAGAAGGAGAGATAAAGAGTTTCCCAGACAGGCAAAATATAAAGGAGATCATGACCACTAAAACAGTCCAGTAAGGAATTTGTAGAGGGACACTTCTAGTGGGGGAAAAATGAGACCTAAAGCAACAAGGACTAGAAAGGACCCGAGAACATCACCAGAAACACAAGCTCTACTGGTAAAACAAAGGCATTAAGTTGATATCTTTCAATAATCACTCTGAATGCTGATAGACCTCATGCTCCAAACTAAAGATCTAGGGTATCAGAGTGGCTTAAAAAACAGGATCCGGAATGCCTGGGTGGCTCAGGGGTTGAGCCTCTGCCTTTGAATCAGGGTGTGATCCTGGAGTCTGGAATCGAGTCCCATATTGGGCTCCTGGTTGGGAGCCTGCTTCTCTCTCTGCATAATTTTCTGCTCTCTCTCTCTCTCTCTCTCTCTCTCTCTCTCTCACTGTCTCATAAATGCAATTGTTATTTAAAAAAGAAGATCCATCTGTATGCTGCCCACAAGATGCTCATCTTAGACCTATGGACACCAACAGATTGAAAGTCAGGGGATGGAAAATCATCTATCACACTAATGGATATCAAAGGAAAGCTGGAGGACCCATACTTATATCAGACAAACTAGATTTGACACCAAACCCTGGGGGACACCTGGTGGCTCAGTGGTTGAGCATCTGCCTTTGGCTCAGGGTGTCATCCTGGGATCCCAGGATCGAGTCCCACATCGGCCTCCCTTTGGGGAGCCTGCATCTCCCTCTGCCTATGTTTCTGCCTCTGCTTCTCAGTGCATCTCTCATGAATGAATAAATAAATTATTTAAATTTCAAAAAAGAACAAATACTGTAAGAAGAGTTGAAGAAGGGCATTATTTCATAATTAAAAAGACTCTCTATCAAGATCAAACAACTAAATATTTATGCTGCCAACATGGGAGTACCTAAATATAGAAACCAATTAACAACAAACGTACAGGAACTCACTGATAATAATACAATGACAGGGGTTTTAACACCCACTTATGGCAATGGACCAATCATCTATGCAGAAAATCAACAGGGAAACAATAGCCTTGACACACTGTACTACAGGACTCAACACATATAGTCAGAACATTTCATCCTATAGCAGAATACACATTCCTTTCAAGTGCACATGGGACATTCTCCAGAACAGATCATATCATGGCCCACAAATCAGCCCTTAACAGGTACAACACGTACAAGACGGTTGATATCACACCCTGTACATTTTCAGACCACGACGCTATGAAACTCGAAGTCGACCGTAAGAAAAAATTTGGACAGACCAAAAATACATGGAGATTATGGAAAATCTACAAGAGAATGAATGGAGCAACCAGGAAATTAAAGAGGAAAGTTAAAACAGATGAAAATAAACCATGTTTCTCCAAACCTCTGGGATGTAGCAAAGGCAGTCCAAAGAGGGAAGTCCAGAGCAATATAGGCCTACCTCAAGAAACAAGAAGTCTCCAATACACAACCTAACCCTACAACTAAAGGAGCTGGAAAAGGAAGAGCAAACAAAGCCTCAAGCTTACAGAAGACGGGAAAAAAATAAAGATTAGAGCAGAAAGAAACAATACAGAAACAACAAAACAGTAGAATGGAATAACAAACCTAAGAGCTGGTTCTATAAAATAATTAATAAAATGAATCAAGCCCTAGCCAGCCTTATCACCAAGAAAAGAGAAAAGACCTAAATAAATTAAATCACAAATGAGAGAAGAGAGATCACAATCAACACCAGAAAAATAAGACAATTATAAGGGAATACTATGAAAGATTATTCGATAACAAACTGGGAGACCTGGAAGAAATGGACAAATACCTAGAAATGTGCAAACGAGCAAAACTGATATAGGAAGAAATAGAAAATATGAACAGACCCATAACTAGCAAAGGAATTGAATCAGCAAGGCACCTGGGTGCCTCAGTGGTTGAGTATCTGCTTTGGCTCATGTCATGTTCCCTGGGTCCTGGGGATCAAGTCCCACATCAGGCTCCCCGCATGGAGGCTTATTTTCCTTCTGCCTATACCTCTGTCTCTCTGTGCCTCTCGTGAATACATAAATAAAATCTTTAAAAAAGAAAAAAGATAAAAAGATGAGAAAGGACCCAAATAAAATCACAAATGAGAAAAGAGAAATAACAACCAACACTAGAGAAATACAAATGATTATAAGAGAACATTATGAAAAATGATATGCCAGCAACCTAGAACCTGGAAGAAATACATCAATTCCTAGAAATATATAACAAAGCAAAAATGAAAAAGGAAGAAATAAGAAACTTGAACAGAGAGATAACCAGCAAAGAAATTGAATCAGCAATCAAGAATCTCCCAACAGGAGATGCTTAGATCAATAGAACAGAATGGAAAGCCGAAACAAGATACAAACCTGTAACTCTATGATCCATTAATCAACAACAAGGCAGGAAGGAATATCCAATGGCACCAAGACAGTCTCTTCAACAAACCCTAACCCTGACCCCAGGATAAGAATAAATGGTGTTGGGAAAACCAGGCAGCCACATGCAGAAGAATGAAACTGGAACATTTTTTTACACCATATATATAAAAAATAAACTCAAAATGTATGAAAGACCTAAAAGTGAGACCTGAAACCATAAAAAAGAAGAAATGATGGGCAGCAACGTCTTTGACATTGGCCATTGGATATTCTTTCTAGATATACCTCTGAGTTGAGGGAAACAAAAGCAAAAATACTATTGGGACTTCATCAAATTGAAAAGCTTCCACAAAATGAAGGAAAGAAACAACACTAAAAGGCAACATACAGGAAGAGGGGCAAGATGACAGAAGAATAGGGTCTTCAAAATCAAATCACCTGTCTCCACCAAATTACCTAGATAACCTTCAAATCATCCTGAAAATCTTCGAATTCGGCCTGAGATTTAAACAGAGACCAGCTAGAATGCTACTTCGAGAAAAGTTCGCGCTTCAATCAAGGTAGGAAGACTGGGGGGGAGGGAAGAAATAAAGAAACAAAAGGCATCCAAAGCGGAGGGGTCCCACGAGGAGCTGGGCTAAGGCTGGGGCGAGTGTTTCCAGGACAGGAGGCTCTGTCCCAGAGAAGCAGGAGCTGCACCAATCTTCCTGGCGCACAGGGAGTTAGAGCAGGACCCCTGAAGGGCGGGGGTGCTCTTGGGCTCCCTGGGACACTAACAGACACCTGCCGCTCAAACAGGAGAGTGCGATGAGCTCCCTAAGTGCTGCAGCGGGCACATATTGATGTGGGAGCAGATCAGAGGGGCATGGGCGGTGGCTCCGCGGAGGGGGCTGCCTGGTTCTGGGAAGAGTTCCACAGTGGTGGCTCTGGCAGAGGAACAGGCACAGTGCGGAGGGGGCTGGGCGGCTCCAGGAGCAGCTCAGAGGGGCTCACGTGGAGGCTCTGCGGAGAGGTGGCTGCGTGGCCAAGAGCGTGAATCCAATAGCACAGACCAGGAGCAGAGGGCGACGGGCCACAGCCCACGATCCGGCCTCCCCAGGGACAGTCAGAGGCCAGGAGGGCCCAGGACAGTGAGGACGCTCCTGCCCCAAGCTGAGCAGATCAGCGGCCCCACCGTGGAGCTTCCATGCCCCTGCAGACAGAGAGCTCCACAGTTACTGTGGGGGATGAATCCAGGTTTCCAGAGCTGCCACAGCCACTGGAGTTGTTCCTCCAGTAGCCTCACAGGGTAAACAACCCCCACTGAGCCCTCCCCCAGGCAGGGGGCAGAGCAGCTCCCCCAAGTACTAACACCTGAAAATCAGCACCACAGGCCCCTCCCACAGAAGACCACTAGAGGGATAAGTTCCAGGGGAAGTCAAGGGCCTTAAAGTATACAGAATCAGAAGATACTCCCCGTGTGTTCTTTTTTGTTGTTGTTGTTCTTTTTGATTTCTGATTGCTTCCCCCACCTTTTTTTCACCTTTCTTTCTTTTTCTTTCTGTTTTTCTTCTCTTTGTTCCTTTCTTTCCTTTCTTCTTCTTATTCTTTATTTCTTTTCCTTCCTTCTCTCTCTCTCTTTTTCTCCATCTCCCAGTACAACGTGTTTTTGGCCACACTGCACAGAGCAAAATGACTAGAAGGAAAACTTCACCTCAAAAGAAAGAATCAGAAACAGTCCTGTCTCCCACAGAGTTACAAAATCTGGATTACAATTCAATGTCAGAGAGCCAAATAAGAAGCACTATTATAGAGCTACTGGTGGCTCCAGAAAAAAAAGACTAAATGCCTCAAGAGACATCATGACTGCAGAAATTAGATCCAATCAGGCAGAAATTAAAAATCAATTGAATGAGATGCAATCCAAACTAGATGTCCTAACGATGAGGGTTAATTAGGTGGAAGAACGAGTGAGTGACATACAAGAAAAGTTGATGGCAAAGAGAGAAACTGAAAGAAAGAGACAGAGAATTGAAAGACCATGAAGACAGATTAAGGGAAAAAACGACAGCCTGAGGAAGAAAATCCTACATTTCATTGGGTTTCCCGAGGGTGCCAAAAGGGCCAGAAGGCCAGAGTATGTATATGAACAAATCATAGCTGAAAAGTTTCCTAATATGGGAAGGGAAACAGGCATTCAGATCCAGGAAATAGAGAGATCCCCCCCTAAAATCAACAAAAACCGTCCAACACCTCGACATTTAATAGTGAAGCTTGCAAATTCCAAAGATTAAGAGAAGATCCTTAAAGCAGCAAGAGACAAGAAATCCCTGACATTTATGGGGAGGAGCATTGAGGTAACAGCTGACCTCTCCACAGAGACCTGGAAGGCCAGAAAGGGCTGGCAGGATATATTCAGGGTCCTAAATGAGAAGAACATGCAACCAAGAATACTTTATCCAGCAAGGCTCTCATTCAAAATGGAAGGAGAGATAAAGAGCTTCCAAGACAGGCAGGAACTGAAAGAATATGTGACCTTCAAACCAGCTCAGCAAGACATTTTAAGGGGGACTCTTAAAATTCCCCTTTAAGAAGAAGTTCAGTGGAACAATCCACAAAAACAAGGACTGAATAGATATCATGATGACACTAAACTCATATCTGTCAAGAGTAACTCTGAATGTGAACGGGCTTAATGACCCCATCAAAAGGTGCAGGGTTTCAAACTGGATAAAAGAGCAGGACCCATCTATTTGCTGTCTACAAGAGATGCAATTTAGACAGAAGACACCTACAACGTGAAAATAAAAGGTTGGAGAACCATTTACCATTCAAATGATCCTCAAAAGAAAGCAGGGGTAGCCATCCTTATATCAGATAAACTAAAATTTACCCCGAAGACTGTAGTGAGAGATGAAGAGGGACACTATCTCATACTTAAGTATGAGTATGGATCTCATCCAACAAGAGGACTTAACAATCCTCAATATATATGCCCTGAAGGTGGGAGCTGCGAAATATTGAAACCAATTAATAACCAAAGTGAAGAAATACTTAGATAATAATACACTTATACTTGGTGACTTCAATCTTGCTGTTTCTACACTCGATAGGTCTTCGAAGCACAACATATCCAAAGAAAGGGGAGCTTTAAATGATGCATTTGACCAGATGGATTTCACAGATATCTACAGAACTTTACATCCAAACTCAACTGAATACACATTCTTCTCAAGTGCACATGGAACTTTCTCCAGAATAGACCACATACTGGGTCAAAAATCGGGTCTGAACTGATACCAAATGATGGGGATTATCCCCTGCATATACTCAGACCATAATGCCTTGAAATTAGAACTAAATCACAACAAGAAGTCTGGAAGGACCTCAAACACATGGAGGTTAAGGACCATCCTGCTAAAAGATGAAAGGTCAATCAGGAAAATAAGGAAGAAATAAAGAGATTCATGGAAACTAATGATAATGAAGACACAACCGTTCAAGATCTTCGGGATGCAGCACAAGCAGTGCTAAGGGGGAAAAACATCCCAATACAAGCATTCATTCAAAAATGGGAAAGAAGTGAAATACAAAACCTAACCATACACATGAAGGAGCTAGAGAAATAACAGCAGATGGACCCTACACCCAGCAGAAGAGAGTTAATTAAGATTCGAGCAGAACTCAACGAAATGGAGACCAGAAGAAGTGTGGAACAGATCAACAGAACCAGGAGTTGGTTCTTTGAAAGAATGAATAACATAAATAAACCATTAGCCAACCTTATTAAAAAGAAGAGAGAGAAGACTCAAATTAATAAAATCACGATCAGAAAGGAGAGATCACTACCAACACCAAGGAAATACAAACGATTTTAAAAACATATTATGAACAGCTAAACGACAATAAATTAGGAATTGAGAGGAAATGGACGCATTCCTGGAAAGTCAGAAACTACCAAAACTGGAACAGGAAGAAATGGAAAACCTGAAGAGGGCAATAACCAGGGAGGAAATTGAAGCAGTCATCAAAAAACTCCCAAGACACAAGAGTCCAGGGCCAGATGACTTCCCAGGGGAATTCTATCAAACGTTTAAAGAAGAAATCAAACCTATTCTACTAAAGCTGTTTGGAAAGATCGAAAGAAATGGAGTACTTCCAAATTCGTTCTATGAGGCCAGCATCACCTTAACTCCAAAACCAGACAAAGATCCCACAAAAAAGAGGAGAATTACAGACGAATATCACTGATGAACATGGATGCAAAAATTCTCAACAAGATACAAGCCAATGGGATCCAACAGTACATTAAGAAAATTATTCACCATGACCATGTAAGATTTATCCCCAGGACACAAGGCTGGTTCAACACTCATAAAACCATCAATGTGATTCATCATATCAGCAAGAGAAAAACCAAGAACCATATGATCCTCTCACTGGATGCAGAGAAAGCATTTGACAAAACACAGCATCCATTCCTGATCAAAACTCTTCAGAGCGCAGGGATAGAGGGAACATTCCTCAGCACCTTAAAAGCCATCTACAAAAAGCCCACAGCAAATATCATTCTCACTGGGGAAGCACTGGGAGCATTTCCCCTAAGATCAGGAACAAGACAGGGTTGTCCACTCTCACCACTGCTATTCAACGTACTACTGGAAGTCCTAGCCTCAGCAATCTGACATCAAAAAGACATTAAAGGCTTTCAAATTGTCAAAGAAGAAGTCACACTCTCCCTCTTCACTGATGACATGATACTCTACATAGAAAACCCAAAAGCCTCCACCCCAAGATTGCTAGAACTCATATAGCAATATGGTAGCGTGGCAGGATACAAATCAATGCCCAGAAATTAATGGCATTTCTATACACTAACAATGAGACTGAAGAAAGAGAAATGAAGGAGTCAATCCCATTGAGAATTGCACCCGACAGCATAAGATACCTGGGAATAAACCTAACCAAAGGGGTAAAGGATCTATGCCCTAAAAACTATAGAACGCTTCTGAAATAAATTTAAGAAGGCCCAAAGAGATGGAAAAGCACTCCATGCTCATGGATTGGCAGAATGAATATTGTGAAAATGTCAATGTTACCCAGGGCAATCTACACATTTAATGCAATCCCTATCAAAATACCATGGACTTTCTTCAGAGAGTGAGAACAAATTATTTTAAGATTTCTGTTGAATCAGAAAAGAATAGCCAGGGAAATATTAAAAAAGAAAACCATATCTGGGAGCATCACAATGCCAGTTTTCGGGTTGACCTACAAAGCTGTGGTCAACAAGACAGTGTGGTACTGGCACAAAAAACAGACACATACGTCAATGGAACAGAACAGAGAACCCAGAAGTGGACCCTGAACATTATGGTCAACAAATATTCGATAAAGGAGGAAAGAATATCCACTGGAAGAAATTCAGTCTCTTCAACAGATGGTGCTGGGAAAATTGGACATCCACATGCAGAAGAATGAAACTAGACCACTCTCTTTCACCATACACAAAGATGGATGAACATGAACTCAACATGGATGATAGATCTATATGTGAGACAAAAGTCCATCAAAATGCTAGAGGAGAACACAGGCAACACCCTTTTGGAACTTGACCACAGTAACTTCTTGCAAGATACATCCACGAAGGCAAAAGAAACAAAAGCAAAAATGAACTACTCAGACTTCATTGAGATAAGAAGCTTTTGCACAGCAAAGGATAGAGTCAACAAAACTAAAAGACAACCTACAGCATGGGAGAAGATATTTGCAAATGACGTATCAGATAAAGGGCTAGTTTCCAAGATCTATAAAGAACTTCTTAAACTCAACACCAAAGAAACAAACGATCCAATCATGAAATGGACAAAAGACATGAACAGAAATCTCACAGAGGAAGACATAGACAAGGCCAACATACACATGAGAAAATGCTCTGCATCACTTGCCATCAGGTAAATACAAATCAAAGCCACAATGAGATATGACCTCATTCCAGTGAGAATGGGGAAAATTAACAAGGCAGGAAACCACAAATATTGGAGAGGATGCGGTGAAAAGGGAACCCTCTTTCACTCTTCGTGGGAATGTGAACTGGTGCAGCCACTATGGAAAACTGTGTGGAGGGTCCTCAAAGAGTTAAAAATAGACCTGCACTACGACCCAGCTGTTGCACTGTTGTGGATTTACCCCAAAGATTCAGATGCAATGAAACACCGGGACACCTGCACCCTGATGTCTCCAGCAGCAATGTCCACAATGGGCAAACTGTGGAAGGAGCCTTGGTCCATCGAAAGATGAATGGATAAAGAAGATGTGGTTTATGCATACAATGGAATTTTACTCAGCCATTAGAAATGACAAGTACCCACCATTTGCTTCAATGTGGATGGAACTGGAGGGTATTATGCTGAGTGAAGTAAGTCAATTGGAGAAGGACAAACATTGTATGTTCCTATTCATGTGGGCAATATAAATAATAGTGAAAGGGAATATAAGGGAAGGAGAAGAAATGTGTGTGAAATATCAGAAAGGGAGACAGAACATAGACTCCTAAATCTGGGAAATGAACTAGGGGTGATGGAAGGGGAGGAAGGTGGGGGATGGGGGTGAGTGGGTGACGGTCACTGAGGGGGGCACTTGACAGGATGAGCAATTGGTGTTATTCTGTATGTCGGAAAATTGAACACCAATAAAAAATAAATTTGTTATTTAAATAAGTAGAAAGAACGAAGGAAAGAGTGACACCTGGGTGGCTCAGCCAGTTGAGCTTCTGCCTTAGGCTCACATCATGATCCAGGTCCCAAGGCAGGCTCCCTGTTCAGCAGGGAACCTGCTTCTCCTTCTCCCTCTGCCCCTCTCACTAATGCTTTTTATCTTCTCTCTCTCTCAAATAAATAAATAACATCTTTGAGAAAGAAACAAACAAACCCAGACGAAAGAGAAGTCTCCCATATAGAAGAATTTCAAACAATTTGTGCAGACATTCCACCCTCAAGTTGATGAGCATAGCTTCCCACTCGTATGTGTGGAATACACATAGTAACTTCCTTCCACAAAATATATTATGAAAAAGTTAAAATATTATTATTATTATTATTATTAATAATAATGATAATAATAATGATGAATCACTTTACTATGGAGAAAGCTGACAAACACTATCTCATTAAGATGATCAGATCGATACCAAGACTGATAAATCATGCTCATAGTATCTATCCTTTATATGATATAATAAAAATGGCAGTATATCTCTGTATATAATCCACAGAAACAGTTCAATCATGAGATAAACAACAGACATGTCCCAACTGAAGGAAATTTTACAAAATACTCTACTTCTCAAAGTGTTCCAGTTCAACAACAACAAGGAGAGCCTGAAAGACTGTCACAATCCAGAGGAGCCTAAGAAAATGAGGACAAATGGAATGTGACATGAGGGATGGTAACTTAGCAAAACTAAGGAAATCTGAATTAAGTATGGTCTTTGGTGAATGCAAATATTTTAATATTGATTCATTAGCTAATATTAGTACCATACTAAAATAAGATATCGGGATCCCTGGGTGGCGCAGTGGTTTGGCGCCTGCCTCTGGCCCAGGGCACGATCCTGGAGACCCGAGATAGAATCCCACGTCGGGCTCCCGGTGCATGGAGCCTGCTTCTCCCTCTGCTTGTGTCTCTGCCTCTCTCACTCTCTCTCTGTGACTATCATAAATAAAGAAAAAAATTATTAAAAAATAAAATAAAATAAAATAAGATATCAATAATTGGAGAAATTGAGGAGAAGTGCAAGAGTATTCTCTGTACTATCTTTTAATTTCCCTATAAATCTTTGTTTTTTTCTAATCAATAAGATTTATTTTGAAAATTGACTTAAATGAATCAGGCTCCAAGTGTGAAGACACTTTAAGAATAGTTTAATTAACTTTGTCTCATTCTTAAAGAGTTCCCTCGTTGGGAACAAAGTAAGGATTTTATATCAGAAGGAAAGAAAAACACTTATGAACACGTATAATGACTCCTAAACCAGAAAAGCAGGAAAAGATAATAAATAGAAAAAATCAGATAAAAATACTTCTATTATAAAAGACACTATACTGCAAGTGCATTTAATATTAGCAATGCATAACATTTATTTCCTTGACATTTGTCTTCCAAAGAGTTCACAGTGTTTCAGTGTCAGTTGAAACAGGGGAAGAATCTCAGGGAAGAATCCTTCACATAATAATAGGACCATTGGTAGTAATGTTTTTCAGATCTTTCCAAATCCATAGAGATGCATTTCCTGAGGAGTGATTGAGCTGTGAAGAAAGAGATGAGAAACCCTCTCTGAATTACTTGTGTCAGTATATTTTAACCATAGTACTACGGATAGTAAATTATCCTTATTAACAGGAAATACGCATCAGATTGGAATCTGAGCAATCAGATGGGCAGAGAAAAAACGCTTTGACTCGCTCTTCATCTTCTAAAGACAAAGGAGAGCTTGTCTATGTACAAAGTCAGTTGTCAAGATAGTCTTAGGGAATAAGAGTCTGCAGCACCGAATCCTCCTACATATCCGAGATGCCCGCGCTCCAGGTCTTCCTGATCCCAAATCCCTGGGCCTGTCCCCCAACACAGGCTGCCATGCTGCACATTTGCAATTGCTCTAATAGTAGCTCTAAGGAAGGGGGAAGGAGCTAGATAGGACGGGACGGGATGCGTGGAGGCCGTGAAAATTAAGACCATTCCAATTTTAGTTCAGCGTTAGCACATGTCCAGCTAGGGCCCTGCACTGACCACTCAGAGCCCCAGGGGCAGGAGTCATAGCAAACCCCAGACTGGGGTCGCCTTTAATCTGTTGATGTCTCCGTGTGCATCTTAGACAAAGGGGATGCCCTGTGTCCACAGACCACCCATGCCATGCCCCTCGTTCCCCACCCCCACAGCATCCCCCTATATCATCATCCCCATGGCATCCCCCCTACACCATCCCCCTCACACCCACATAACCCACAAAATCCCCACCCACACTATACCCCAACACCATCCTCCCTACATCATCCCCCACATTCCACCAGCATCATAACCCTGCCCCCACACCATCAACCCCCACACCATCGGACCCCAGCAAGGACCTGGTGGGACATGCTCAGCCTCCCCTGCATTCTCTAGATACCCTGCTCCCATCAGAAACACGGTGACCCCTAGAGTACACAGGGGCTGCAGGGAGGGGGGAACAATGAGCCCCTGAGAGGGTGGGTGCAGGTGAGTGCTGCAGAGGACCCACTGTGCCCTGCCTAACCCCATTGTCCCTCCTTGAGGGTGGCACACCCTGCACAGGACACCAGCTGCTAACCCAGAGGGACCAGGGTTGGCCTGGCCCAAGGCTCTGTGGGTGCCGGGGTGTTTTGAGCCCCCCCAAGGCCCAACACAAACACTAATGGGATCCAGCCCCCCATGGCTCTGGCCATCCCTGGATACTGGCTCCGTGCTGAATGAGTACTCTCCCAGCTGGATGTGGCCTCCAGGGCCCTGGGCATGCCCCACAGATCCAGGTCTTTGAACTAGGGCAGCCCTAGAGATCCCGGAACACCCCAGGGTGGGGAGAGCAGGGGTAGGCTAGTGGGACTCACTCGCACCCACACCAGGAGGCAGGCTCCTCCAGGTGTTGGGGCCCCAGGGGCCCTGATGCTGGGGTCCAGCTGCCCTGCAGGGACCCATTGCAGTAGCTCATGAGCTGCAGGTCCAGGTCAGCACTGCTGTCCTCAGAACCGTCTATCAGGCTAAAACCTCAGGACATATGCCCCAATCCAGAGTCCACACATGATCCCAGGTGGGGGACTACAGCACCCGCCCCTCAACCCCGTGTGATTCTTACCCTCCACTAAAGGACAGAAAGGTCTCCCTCCCCAGGGGAAGGCACACACCCTCGGCTCTGAGCCCCTTTGCTGTAGAAAGTCAATAAAGTGGTGTGTTGCAAAAATGCACAGCCAGCCTGTTTCTGTCTCCCAGATCACTGTGCATGGGGCGTGGAGAGACCCCCAGAGAGGAGGAGGGGGCACCACCCAGGCCCCAACCAGCCCTTGCAGGGGCGCCGCCAGGCACACACAGCTGACATCCCCACGTGCATTCCAGGGGCGGCCAGATGCCAGGGTCAGGACCCCACAGAGTTTACTGGGACTCAGCCTGTGCCCTGCGGGCCAGTCGGGGCTGGGACAGAGTGACAGCCAGGGAGCCTCAGGTCACCAGGGTCTGTGCAAAGTGACCTGGGAGGTCTGTGCTCCCTCTGTCAAGGGGGCCGGGTTGGCCAGGTTCTGGGGCACTTCCTCCCCTCCCGCATCCCTGTGCCTGTGTGCCTGGGTCACAGAGGGCATGTGGGGTGGTCAGCGGGGCCCTGGAAGGATGTCAGGACAGCAGGCCCTTGTGTTATGACCAAGATTGCGAATCTGGCAACCCCACGAGGAGCCAACACCGATGCAAACACACCAGGGTTTCTTTACAACCTCGAGCTTGCGTCCAAGTGCACCCTACACAGTGGAGCAAGGACTCGGACACCGAGACTAATAGGTATAGCAGCTTTAGAGGGGCCAGTGGCCCATCAGATACACAGAAAGTTGCACAGTCATGTGGGTCCACACTCAGGTGGCCGATTGAATTACACCTTACCTTATAGTATCCACTTGAGCTGGCCTATTACTTTGATCAGAATCAGTGCACAGCTTTGGCAGGCACAAAGCAGGGTTACATTTTTATGAGCCAATTATGGATTAGGGTGTGCCCAGTGCCTTGAGAAGGGCAGTGCAGCGCTTTTAAGAAGGTCATGTGGGTGTCATAGGGGCGGTGGTGGGTGTAGCACAAAATGGAAGCAGTCCTGCTCTGCTTGTCCAGGGGTTGGGGATTTTTGTTAAATTTCCTGGGTCCCACACTTGCAGCTCATGCACCTGGGCCACCCTCACCAGGTGGACTCAGAGTACACATCTTGTAGGGCTGGATCTCTCACACCAACGTGTGGAGGGCACCCTCCTCGCCCTAGTGAGTAGGGGCTGCGTGAGCATTGGGCTTGGCCTGAAGGCCAGGCAGCACAGGGGACCGAGGAACCCAGCCCCGACCCCACCCAGACTCCCACACACAGGCAGCCCCATGTCTCCTCACCATGGACAACCGGCTCTTCAGGAGCTCCCCCCAGGTTGGCCCCGAGGTCTGGCTCCATGATGGAGAGGAACCCACGAGAAGAGAAGCAACCTGCGCTTGGAGGGACCCACTGCTGGACATGGGAATGTGCCAAGCTGGACCTTCAAGCTCAGCTGACCCTCCAGTGGAAAGTCACTGCATGAGCGAGCCCCGGGTTGGCCAGGAGAGCCCAGCTAGGCTCCCAGCGCCAGCACAAGAATTGATGTTTTCCAACCATTGCGGCGTTTGGGAACCCAGCCAGAGGATCAGATAGCTGAATGTGATAGCAGCATGTGATAGACACACACACACCCCAAAACCAACAAAAGTCGGAATCCCCCCAATGTTGTCAAACAGCAGCCGGATAGCTACATACACGACACTGTGGTCCCCATTAGGATACATGGAAGACGTTATAAACCACGACTGCAGAGGTGCTGGAGGCATGGCGATGTGCCTGCTGGGTTCCAGCAAGGAGCGCAGAGGAGCAGGAAGCATCCTACGGAGGTGGGGGCCCTCCTAGGAAAGGACACCAGGTCCCTTGAAGGCGACAGATGGTGAAATCTGTCCTCCTCTGTTTCAGCTTCTGGTTTTATGCCTAAATGCCTTTTTCCTCAATCATAATAGCAAAAATTTATTTTATGTTTTTAATTTTTTTTTATTGGAGTCCAATTTGTATGAGTTCTTTCTTCAGCAAGGGTGTCCATCAGGATAAAAGGAGACATAAAGAGTTTCCCAGACAGGCAAAATATAAAGGAGTTCATGACCACTAAACCAGTCCAGTTAGGAGTTTTAGG
>JAVLSZ010000859.1:0-23414 GCA_032313775.1 Urocyon cinereoargenteus
GGTGGCTCAGTAGTTGAGCGTCTGCCTTCGGCTCAGGGCATGATCCCTGGGATCGAGTCCCACATTAGGCTCTCTGCGAGGAGCCTGCTTCTCCCTCTGCCTATGTCTCTGCCTTCTCTCTGTGTCTCTCATGAATGAATGAATGAATGAATGAATGAATAAAATCTTTAAAGAAAAGAAAGATATCTTTAAAAAATAAAAAATATTTTAAAAAACTATAATACAATCACACACACAAAAAAAATGCCATCTATGTTTTTAGGACCAAACCCTTAATCCTCATCATGTATTATTATGCATTGAAAATATATAATTTTTTCTATTTTATATAAAAATAAGCAAATTTTAGAGCTGAAACCCAAGAGATAAAATATCAAATCCCTTCATTTGCGTTAAGATCAAGAAATATATTGGAAGCTTCTATTAACTCTAATTACTAGGAAGTAGAATTTGTCCTAAGGTAGGACTTACTTGTATCCTTTTCTAAGGAGTAATTAGTTATTTCAAAAGTTAAAAGTTGGTCCCATTTTAAGGCTACCTTGCAAGACAAATTCAGAGAGGGAAGAGAAGGTGCATGCAAGATGGGTGAAGGGGAGTGAGATTTAAGGGCTTCCAGTTACAGAAGGAATGTCATGGGAACAAAAGGAATATGATCAATGATACCAGATTCACATTAGGACAGGTGGTAGCTACAGTTGTGGTGAACACGGCATAGTAGTACATAAACCAGTCAAATCACTATGTATGTTGTACGCCCCAAACTAACAGAACATTGTGTGTCAACTACACTCAAAATTTAAAAATCCTTTAATTAAAAAAGAATAACTTCAAAGGAAAGCATTTTCACTAGGGTCCAGTTTATCAGAAATAATCCTTTGGAATTTAAAATAATGTAGTTAAAAATAAATAAATAAATAAATAAATAAATAAATAAATAAATAAAATAAAAGAATGTGGTTACAAATGTCTATCACATGAATAACCAATTAGAACATTGTTACATTTCATTCGGAAGTAAAAATAATCATAAATTTAATTAAGTATGCAAATTGAGATTTAATATATTACAAGATACTCATGATATTAACAAATAAAAAAGTAGGTTTCAAAGTAGTATACATAGCATGATTATACACACAGCCACAAACACATAGAGAATGTGCCAAAAATAACTGTTTATGGGTAGCAGGATTACTATTATTTCAAGTTTCTTCTTTTGGCTTGTCCATATTTAACAACTTTATTATTTGTTTAGTAAAAAAATTTAAAAATTGTTAGAAACATATATAACAATTTCCTGTAATCTGGAGTGTGTATAAATTTTTTGTTAAGTCAAACATACACAGAAATACTGTTTCTGTCAGAAAAACTCTGTATAATTGATAAGCAGTACAGTTTTAATATGAATTTTTAAAAATTGTTTTCTAAGAGCAAGGTATGACTGTACTAGCAATATGTTAGTAATCATCAATATGGTTATAAGCTTAGTGATAAGAGACCTAATGAACTATCTAGTCTAAAAAACTCTGTTAGAGATCATTCCACAAAACTATTTCAACACCTCAGAGGAAACACTTGATGAATTCCATGTTTTCTACTAAATCGGAAGTAAAGGGGATCCGTGGGTGGCTCAGCAGTTTAGCACCTGCCTTCCGCCCAGGGCATGATCCTGGAGTCCCGGGATCGAGTCCCACATCAGGTTCCCTGCATTGAGCCTGCTTTTCCCTCTGCCTGTGTCTCTGCCTCTCTCTGTGTGTCTCTCATGAATAAATAAATAAATAAAATCTTAAAAAAAAATAAAAAAAAATAATAAAAAATCAGAAGTAAAACATACATACTCCTGGCACTTGATTCAGTCTGGCTTCAAATGTTTATGGCAAAACCAAATTAATTGAGCTTTTGAGACTTTAAAAACCTCTTTTTTGTCAATGAGTAAGATTTCCCCTTTACAAAAAACAAATATTTTATCAACTTGAGAGTACATGATGTTACATTACAGCATAACAGTTCTGATTAAGAAAATGCACTTTCTTTTACCGAAATTCCAGCATAGGGGTGTGAACTTAAAGCTGAAGGCAGATTATATTCCATTGCTATGTTAATTAACAATGTGCAAACATAAAATGCTGCTGCTTTAAATAAAGAAATTGTGTAATACTTCCCTTCAGGGATTCCAAGGGATTATGAGCTAAACCTGACAGACAAGTTTAGGCTGGTTTACTCCTGCCACTCAGAGCTAGAATAATTTTAACTACTTAAAGGTTGATCTAATGTAGACATGTGCTGGATAAGCTCTTACCCTGTTTTGTTTTATTATTTAGCATTTTTCTGTTTTATAACAGAAATTATTATTTTATAATAAAACACAGAAAATTTGGGAAAAAATTTAAGTCTAAAAAAGAAAATGAAATCACTCATAATCATACCAGCCAGAGTGTATGTGTATATACCCACACATATATATACATATGCACACATATGTGTGCATATGTGTAAATAATGTTTAAATAAAATGAAGTCATCATGGGGAATCCCTGGGTGGCTCAGCGGTTTAGCGCCTGCCTTTGGCCCAGGGTGCGATTCTGGAGTCCCGGGATCGAGTCCCATGTCAGGCTCCCGGCATGGAGCCTGCTTCTCCATCCTCCTGTGTCTCTGCCTCTCTCTCTCTCTCTCTCTCTCTCTCTCTCTCTCTCCCCATTTATCATAAATAAATAATCTTTAAAAAAAATGAAGTCATCATATTTATAGTTTTATAACTTGCTGTTTTTCAATTGGTGGCCCTTCATTAGCAAGCTCTCATGTTGATTAAGGCCTGTCATATTTAATTAACTAAACCCTTTGGTGGACATTCAGATTGCTCCCAATTTTCTCTCTATGTAATAATGTAGAATATATATAAAAATGCTGAGATGAGCATCCTCATTCATTATATTTTTATGTATCTCTGATTATTTCTCAAGGGTAAATACCTAAAAGTGAAAGAGCTAGATGAAAGAAAATAGACATTTTCTAAGTCTCCTGGAATATGCTGCCAACCTGCCACTTTATTATACATTACTAACCTGCTTTCATTTTATTTTTAAATTAGCTGAGGCTATAGAAGCTTCTGTGGATTTAAACAAATGACCTGTCTATGCTGCTTAAGAAAACAACATACTATCCAGCCATCAGGGGCCCATGAAAACTATGCCTGTAGAAACAAGCAAGCACACATTTATTCTCATGAGACACTTGGGTGTTTGGGCAGTGGGAAAAGCAGTACTGTGGTTCCACCCAATACTACGTGTGACCTCAGGTCACAGTTTTCTCTCTCTTTTTTTAAGATTTTATTTATTTGTTCATGAGAGACACAAAGAGAGAGGCAGAGACACAGGCAGAGGGAGAAGCAGGCTCCCTGCAGGAAGCCCGATGTGGGACTCCATCCCGGGACCCCGGGATCCTGCCCTGAGCCAACGGCAGGCGCTCAACGGCTGAGCCACCCAGGTCCCCAGCAAGTCACTAAGAGTTATTTTCTCATCCATAAAGTATCTCATATGTCCACTGAGAGGATTAAATGAAGTTATATATAAAGCTCCTGGCACATAGTAGGTGCTCAAATTATTCTTTTTTTTTTTAAATGTATTTTACACCCACAATGAGCCAAAAGATACAAGAACAAGTAAGGCACACTTTCTGCCCTCCAGGGGCGTCCACCTGTCTAGTAGACAGCCATATGCACACTTGCCTGAGGAATGTGTTGGGATGCAAAGCCATGAAGGCTAAGTAGACTGGACTGGAATGCCCTAGACCAAGGGAGCCAGTGAAAGATACTGAAAGAGGACTTGATCACATCTGGAGGCTGATAAGAGATTCCCAGAATCTTCAGGTAAAGTCTGGAAGCCTTCGAGCAGATGGAAGAAGCCAGGATATGGGGCTTTCCCGGAGGAATCAGGCGAGCCCTCAGCCACACAGGGGACAGCTCAGCCAGTGACCATTAGATGCAGCTCAGCAGGCTTGTCTGAATTCTGCTTCAACTTCAGGACACCTACATCCCTCCCTCACTACCCTCAGCTTTTACCACAGTTAAGAATTCTTCAGTAGGGGATCCCTGGGTGGCGCAGCGGTTTGGCGCCTGCCTTTGGCCCAGGGCAGGATCCTGGAGACCCGGGATCGAGTCCCACGTCGGGCTCCCGGTCCATGGAGCCTGCTTCTCCCTCTGCCTGTGTCTCTGCCTCTCTCTCTCTCTCTCTCTCTCTCTCTCTCTCTCTGTGTGTGACTATCATAAATAAATAAATAAAAATAAAAAAAAAAGAATTCTTCAGTAGGGCAGCCCCGGTGGCGGTGGCGCAGCGGTTTAGCGCCGCCTGCGGCCCAGGGCGGGATCCTGGAGACCCTGGATCGAGTCCCACGTCAGGCTCTCTGTGTGGTGCCTGCTTCTCCCTCTGCCTGTGTCTGTCTCTGTGTGTGTGTCTCTCTCTCTAGGAATAAATAAAAAAAGAAAGAATTCTTCAGTAGATCAAAGTGTCTTAACTAAATTTTTCCCAATACCTTTTGATTAATCCTCTGATAACTACATCTACTTGTCCGCTAAAAGAAGTAGTGTGGGATCCTGCAAAAGTGTGACTTCCAGCAGAGGATTGTCTTTAAGGAGTCCTTGAAGGCCAATCTATGATTCTCAGCATTCAATTCTGAGAGGGACGCATAATCAAACCAGCTGAAAGAGGGGAATTTGATTTTGCTTCCCATTTACAAAAGTTCGAAGGTGTTTGAAATGTTCAAATATTTAGCTTGTCAGAAAAACGTTTAGCTAGTCACTCCGACCAAAAGATGCAAACCTAATTAGAGGTCAAGTTCATAAAAGTGCTGAGGCAGGAAATGGAGTAAATCTAAGCAAGTTATTTTAAGAAAAAGACCTTGTCTTGGTCATGGAGGCAACAGAATACACAGAAAATACCCTCGGGGGGGTGGGGGCAGAACACCTGGGTCCTATGTCACATCAACTGTGCCCCTAGATAGCTGGGTGACCCCTGTCCTCCATGACCTCGGAGGAAGGAAGTCTCAAGCTTCTGCAGGCACCGACCAGGAAAAGCTATGCGTCAAGGAACAAACGCAAAAGTACAGAGGCAAGTTTCATGAACAAAACCACGAAGAAGAGATAGCAAGTGAAAACTTCTGGAAACTAAAAATGCTGGTGAACAAGCGGGTTTTTAGCATTCTTCTGATTCCAACTTATACGTTTCACCCAGAAGGGGCTAGTAGTTTTCCCGCAGCCCTCCAAGCAGTCTTCGGGCTGACTTGCCTCAAGCTTGTGCACTCCTTAGTGGCTGACCCAAGGCCCCCTCGGTGTGCACAGAACCCAACTCCTTCCCCGGAGGCCTGCAGACCACTGGCCCTGAGGCGTGAAGGACCAAACTTTTCCAGAAGATAAGGCCTGGCTGCTTTGGAGGACAGCTGCGGCCAAGGCCAGCCGGTCTGCTCAGGGCCAGGTCCCCCTCGCACCAGCCGCCAGGGCACCTGCTTCTCCTGCACGGAGCACCTCCCTCCTTCCCCCTCCCCCTTGCCCTGGAAGCCCTTCCGGCTTTGCCGGGACGCTGAGGAGGGTCCTTGGGACCTCAGCCCCCGGTCTTCGGGGGTCGCCCGCTTCCGGAGCAGAGCGGCCTCCCTCCCCGCCCCGGCCCGGGTCTCGGGGGCGCGCATCTGCCCGCGGGGCGCAGCGTCAGCTGAGCGCAGGCGGCTCCGGCTCCGCGCGGTCGCGGTCTCCCGCGAGTCTCCCCTCCCTACGGCGCCTGGAGGACGAGCACGACCTACCACATCGCTTCACAAAACGAATGCTCCAGACTCCTTTCCAAAGTCATTCCAGAAAAAAAAAAAAAAAAAAAGGAAAAAAAGGCGAGGGCGCGGGGCGGGGGAAGAGCCTTAAGAAAGGCGTCCCAGTGAGACCCAGACGGGCTTCTCGGGAACCCCCGCAGGGCGCTCCCGCCGCACCCCGGTCACGGCGCTGTCGCTCCCGCGTCCCCACGCCCGACCCCGGGCCCGAGGCGCAGGCACCCGGCCGCAGGTCTGCCGTCGCCGCCGCTCCGGGGCTCCGCGGCCCGAGCCCCGCGGGGTGGGGACCGTGCGCCCGGATGGAGGCCCACGGGCGGCCAGACCGCGCGCCGTCCGGGAGGCGCCCCTACCTTCTCCTCGCCGTCGTAGATGCGCACCCCGCACTGCTGGATCACCAGGGTCTCGTTAATCTCCAGGAGGCCGCTGGTCCACACGAAACGGTCCATGGCGGCCCCCGGCCGGCCTGGCCGCTCGCCCGCGCGGGCGCTCCGGGGCGGGGAGCCGAGCGCCGCGCAGCCCGCGGCAACCCCTGGCGGCGGGCGGGGCGGAGGCCGGCGGGGAGGCGGCCCAGGACCTGGGGTCCCGCGGGGAGCGCCACCTAGCGGGCGGGCGGCCTGGGGCTCGGCGGGAGCGCCCACCCCGTCCTTTGTCCAACTTGGGCTCGGATCTGCAGCCTGAAGCTTCCGCGTTGAGGGCGGTGGGGACTTTGGGGGACGCCGGGCCACAGCCTGGACTTGCTTATTGAGCATTATTCCTGCACATGTGTGCCGTTTCCTTGTCGATGCCCAGCGTGTTGCCACGTTCATTAAAGGTTGTAGCTCTTGATACTGTGACTTTTCTTTTCAATTAAAGTTTTATCGCCTGAACTGTTTTTTTGACACAGCTGCAACCAATATGAAAGTACATGGGTGGCTCAGTAGTTTACCGTCCGCCTTCCGCTCAGGGCGTGGTCCCGGGGTACTGGGATCAAGTCCCACATCAGACTCCCCTCAGAGACCCTACTTCTCGCTCCGCCTCTGCCTCTGTCTCTGCCTCTTTCTGTCTCTCTCATGAATAAACAAATAAAATCTTTTTAAAAAAGTATTATCTTGTATCCCTCTTTCTTCCCCATTAAGATCATTGTCATTGTTTAATAAACATTTTCAATATCAACACGGACCTCATGAATTTAGTATATAGATCTTCTATAATTTTTCTGTGCCACAAACTGGCACAGATAAATTTGGTGCGGCAAACTGGTCCATGGATGCTGCTAGCACCTGCTGGGCTTCTGTCACTGCCTCTCTCATTTACATAGTTTACATTATAAATGGAACACCTATAGTAGTACTTGTACAACTGATATATTTTTGGGCCTTTAAGGATTATTTTCTTAGAGTGTCTTACCGAAATAGAATTACTGCTTTAAAGAGTTTGCACACATTTTAGGCAGCTTGCTACATATTGGGAACTTAACAAGGATGCAGTGCCACCTGCAGATTGGTCTTTTTCCAAGGCCAAATAGTTGTGTCTATATTAGACATTATCATTTTTGTTATTTTTGCTACTTGAGATTTTATTTTTTGATTCATTTACTGATGAGGCTATTTCTCAATACTTTTTAATCAAAAGAAAAAAAATTTTTAAAGTAGCCCCAACGTGGGGCTTTAACTCACGACCCTGTGATTAAAAGTCAGATGCTCGGACAAACAGTGTATGTTCTCATTCATTTGGGGAATATAAATAATAGCGAAAGGGAATATAAAGGAAGGGAGAAGAAATGTGTGGGAAATATCAGCAAGGGAGACAGAACATAAAGACTCCTAACTCTGGGAAACGAACTAGGGGTCGTGGAAGGGGAGGAGGGCGGGGGGTGGGGGTGAGTGGGTGACGGGCACTGAGGGGGTCACTTGACGGGATGAGCACTGGGTGTTATTCTGTATGTTGGTAAATTGAACACCAATAAAAAATTAATTAAAAAAAAGGATACCAAAAAAATAAAAAATAAATTTATTATTAAAAAAAGTTAAAAGAAAAAAAAAAGTCAGATGCTCTAGCAACAGAGTCATCCAGGTGCCCCAATCAAAGGAAAATCTTGCCCCGAATAATGCCTAACACCCTGTGAGGTTGGACAGCCTCCATTAAGAGGATAAGATTATTAATTTAGACCAGATTAACACAAGTAAGGAGAAGAAAAGGTGCAGCAAAGAAGACAGAGAAGGAGCACTAGTGAGATAGGACAACCAGGAGAGAATGGTGTACTGGAAGCTAAGAAAACACGGTATATCAGGGAGAAGGAAAAAGCTGGTGTAAAATTCTGTCCACAAGTCAAGTCCATGGGACTGAATATGGCTCACTGCTTTTACCACGTGGAGTTATTTGGCAGCCTTGACAAGAGTGCCTGCAATGGGGGGGGGGAGGTTGGGGGTACTGGAGGGCGGGACAAGTCTGAATGGAGCAGTTTTAAAAGAGAAAGAGAATTGTAGGTAGGGAACATAGACAACTCCTTTGAGGACTTTGCTGCAAAGGAGAGCAAAGAAATAGGCTGGTAACAGGAAGGGGAAGTGAGGTCAACAGGGAGTTTGGGTTGCTTGTTGATTTGTTTTCCAGGTGGAAAAAAAAACAGTATGTTTGAGTACTGATAGCAGTGAGAGAGAGGGGAGACCTGTTTGAGTGATGTCCTTGAGAAGCTGAGAGAATGCACAAGAGAGGGTCAGAGATGTGGCTATTATCAGAGGAGAGCAGAGTATGTGAGGCAGATGAATTTTTGTGATGGGAATCTGCAAACATTCTCTGGAACTGCTCTGGTTTTCTCAGAGGAGGAAGCAAGACTAGAAGAAGAGAGAGGTGTGAGGAGTTATGAACACACTAGGATACTGATTGCCTGGCCTGCTTGAAGTTTCCCGATGTGTAATTTTTTTTAAAATTTTATTTATTCATGGAAGACACACAGTGGCAGAGACAGAGGCAGAGGGAGAAGCAGGCTCCCTATGGGGAGCCCCATGCAGGACTCAATCCCTGGACCCCGGGGTTACACCCTGGGCCAAAGGCAGACGCTCAACCACTGGGCCACCCAGGCGCCATTCCTGGCCCCCCCCCCCACATGCAATTAAAGTGAAGTCAGAGGAGCAATAATCCAGCCCCATTCAGAGGCAAAACCAAATGGGAGAGTAGGAAAGCTATGGATTTAATTAGGCACGTAGTTTTGCCTGGAAGTGTCCACCAATAGATGAATGGATAAAGAATGGATAAAAAAAGAGGTTTTATTCTCTCTCTCTCTTTACACACACACACACACACACACACACACACACACACAGTTTACTCAGTTGTAAGAAAAAGATGAGATCTTGTCATTTATGACAACATGGACGAACACAGAAGGCATTATGCTAAGTGAGATAACTCAGGCAGGGAAAGACAAATACCATGTGATTCACTCATGTGGAATCTATATCTTTTCTAGAATTTCATATAAGTGAAATCAATCATAAGGTATGTAGTCTTTTGTCTCTGGCTTCTTAAATGTAATGCTATGTTTTGGGGATTCACTTATGGTGAGATACTAGAAAATATTTATTGGTTTCTATCCCTGGTTCCTGGCATAGAGCTCCTGAAACCCTTGTAATTTTCTAAGTGATAAGCACACTAGGAGAATTTTTCATTTTATCGAGGTGACTCTTGGTAGGTTTCTGGATGGGGGCTAGTCACCAGAAGGCCCTGATAAGAAGCTTGGAATTTTCAGGTTCCCTTTGACCCCCACCCCCACTTCTCCAGAGAAAGAGAGACTGAAAACATTGTTAATAATCGATCATGCTGGGATCCCTGGGTGGGGCAGCAGTTTAGTGCCTGCCTTTGGCCCAGGGCACGATCCTGGAGACCCGGGATCGAATCCCACGTCGGGCTCCCGGTGCATGGAACCTGCTTCTCCCTCTGCCTGTGTCTCTGCCTCTCTCTCTCTCTGTGTGACTATCATAAAAATTAAAAAAAAAATCGATCATGCTTACATGAGAAGGCCTCTGTAAAATCCCAATAGTTAGGGGTTTAGAGAGCTCCCAGGCTGAACTCATCCACACCAGGAGTTAGCACACCCCAACTCCACAGTGACAGATGCTCCTACATTCCGGATCCTTCCAAGACCTTGCTCTATCTCTCTTCACCTGGCAGTTCACCTGTATCCTGAGTTTTGTGAGCTGCTCTAGGAAATTATTCAAACCCAAGGAGGGGTTTAATGAGAAAGCACAAGTGATAACCTGGGTTTCCACTGGCATCTGAAGTTGAAGGGAAGGAGTCCTGTGGGATTGAGTCCTTAGCCTGTGGTAGCTGACACTCTCCAGGTTGTGTTAGAATTGAGTTCAATTGTAGGACACCCAGCTGGTGTCACAGAGAATTGCTTGTTGTGGACTAAAACCCTCCATACCTTTGGTGACCAGAGGTGTCAGAAGTGTTCAGTGTGAAAGTAAAAATGACACACTGCAAAGAAACACAATAGGGAGGAGTTGGAGGTTTCCCTGCACAGAAAAGAAAAAAAAACTGAGTTTTTTCATTTTATCCATGTTGCATTATTCAGTATTTTGTTCCTTCTTATTGCTGAGTAGTGGTCCACTGTATGACTATGTCACTTTTGTTTATCTACACATCAGTTGGTGGAAATTTAGGTTATTTTCTGCATAGGGCTATTATGAATAAAGATGCTATAAACATTTGTGTGCATGCTTTCATTTCTCTTGGGGAAATATCTAGAAGAGTAATTGCTGGGTCATATGGTAAGTGCAAGTTTAACTTTATAAGAAGCTGCCAAACTGTTTCCTTAAATAGCTATATTATTTTCTATTACTACCAGTGGTATATGAGAGTTCCGGTTCCTTGCCAAACCTTAGTATTGTCTATCTTTTAAGTATTTGTCCATTTAGTGGGTACATAGTGAGTGGTATTTCATTGTGATTTTAATTGCATTTGCCTGATGACTAAGGACGTTAGGTATCTTCCCATGTGCTTATTTTTAGTTTCCTGTATCTTCTTTGAAGTTCTTTTTTTTTTTTGCACACTGAAAAAATTTGAGTTGTAAGAGTGCTTCTGGTGAAAGTTCTTCATTATATATGCTTTGCAAATATTTTCTCCTACTCTGTAGTTTGCTTTCTGAGTTTTCTAAAGTGTCTTTTGAAAAGCAAACAGTTTTAATTTTGATGAAATTCAGTGTATTGTATCTTTTATAGTTCGTGCTGTCTCCTATTTAACAAAACTTTCCCTAACATGAAATCACTAAGATTTTTCTTCTATGTTTTCTTCTAGAGGTTTTATACTTTGGGTTCTTACGTTTAGGTCTACATTCTCTTTTGAGTTTTGTTTTTTTGTACAAGGGGTGAGTTAAGGGTCATGGTTAACATTTTCTATGTGGACATCCAGTTGTCCCTGTACTTGTATTAATTGAAAAGATTATACTTTTACTCCATTGAGTTGTCTTGGAAACTTTGTGGAAAATCAAGTGACTGTAGAGGCCTGAGTGTATTTCTGGCATTTCTACTGCATTCCATTGATTTCTTTATCTTTCTTTACACCAATGCCATCCACACTGTCTTGATTACTACCATGGCTTTATAATACATCTTGATATCAAGTAGTATAAGTCCACCAACTTTGTTCTGTTTCAAAATTGTTTTGCCTCTCTAGATCGTTTGCATTTCCATTTAAATTTTAGAATCTGATTGACCATTTCTTTTTTAAAAGATTTATTCATGAGAGACAGACAGAGAGAGAGAGAGAGACAGAGACACAGGCAGAGGGAGAAGGAGGCTTCAAGCAAGAAGCCTGATGTGGGACTCTATCCCAGGACTCTGGGATCACGTCCTGGGCCAAAGGCAGAGGCTCAACTGCTGAGCCACTCAGGTGTCTCTGATTGTCAATTTCTATAGAAAAACCTTTTTGGCTTTTGGGATTTCGATTGGAATGAGATTGAATAGATTAACTTGGAGAGAATAGACATCTTAACAACATAGGGTCATCTGATCCATAAGCATCTTATCTCTCTCCATTTATTTAGGATTTCTTTAATATCTCTCAGCAATATTTTGTATTTGTCCACATAATGTTTTTGCCGTAACCTCCTAGCTTCTGAATCCAAGGGTTTATTTCAGTCCCAATCCTACTAGACCTCTTCAGTGCCAACATTGGACCGTTACCCCTTTTTTTAGTCTCTTTCCTCCCCAGACTTTGTGTCCTCACCCTGCTTTTGTCTTTTGGATAGTCCCATCCTGCTATCCCACAGGTGCTCTCACTGTTTCACAGGAACCCAATCAACTATGCTCCAGGTGGCTGCAGTTAAATGGTCAGCTAAGTTGGTGATGATCTGTTCTGAAATTTTCTCTTGGATCTTTTAGAGAATGGTCTGCCTTTCCTCCAACAATTGTGGGATGATGATATTTTAAAAAGTGTCTTTAAAGAGATGTCATTCTTGGGCAGCCTGGGTGGCTCAGCGGTTTAGCATCCCCTTCCGCCCAAGGTGTGATCCTGGAGACCCGGGATCGAGTTCAACATCGGGCTCCCTGCATGGAGCCTGCTTCTCCCTTTGCCTGTGTCTCTGCCTCTCTCTGTGTGTCTCTCATTAATAAATAAAATCTTAAAAAAAAAAAGTCATTCTTGGAGTGGGTGACTTTGGAGATGGGGGTAATTGCTATGTTGGAAAACCCAGTAGTTTTGCAGGATTTCCTACCCACCATCTCAGCCTACGACCTCTCCACAGTTTTCTTGAGTCACTATTTTTTAACAACACCCATTTTATTAAAAAACACACACACTGAAATTTACATAACACAAATCATTTTTTCTTTTTTTTCTATTTTTTTTTAACACAAATCATTTTAAAGTGAACAGCTCTGTGGTCTCTCCCCATTCCCCCCTACTCCTAGCCCCTGGTAACCACCAATCTGTGTCCATTTCTCTGTGGATTTATCTATTATGGATATTTCATAGGGAATCATACCGTATGTGTGACCTTTTGCGGCTGGCTTTCACTTAGCAAAATGGCTTGGAGGTTCTTGAGTCTTTTTAAAACTGTTCTATTTTGTTAAACTGTTCTCTGTTATTTAATGGGAATCCCTGGTTACCCAGCCTGTCTGATGAAACTTTAGTACATAATTGACAATATTAACAGTAATATGCCAACAGCAGTGTTGTCTTAGGGACAGTGTTGGGTGCTTATTGGCTGTTGGTTCTTCCAGAATTGGCCTTAAGTGCAAAGTTACACAACTACCCTTGACATTTCATCAAGAAAAAAAAAAAAACCCAGAATATTCCAAACTAACTTCCTTATTAGCAAGATGCTACCATACATTCGATGCCTTTAGGAAAAAGGCAGAGAAAGATAGGGAGAAACGGACAGTTGAGAGCCAGCTCTGGAAGCTCTCAGACCTGTGCAGGAGACATAAAAATTGTCTCAGTCTCCATGCTTAAAGCCCAGCTCAAACAGTGATTAAAGCGGCACCTTTTGTGGGACTGTCCACTGCACTAGGTTCCCTAAAGTGTGGCCCCTGTGTGCCGCTCTAGGGACACCCGGAGCAAGGTGCCTGGAACACGGTTCCGAGGGAAGCCAGGGCGTGGGCACGGACAGCCGGACCGCGGGAGGAGGAGTCAGGCGTGGCCACGAAGCCGCGTTGCGGAAATGGAACTCACCTGCTCTCGGGACAGCAGCTGGTGCTTACAGCCTCGTCAGCCTGCACGCCCTGGTTCACTAAGCGCAGCCAACCACACTTTCCGAGTGGGCCCTCCTCCATGCGCTGTGAACGTCCACAGACTGGTCCCAGCCGCCACGCAGCAGGGACCTAGCAGCCGGCTCCCCACCCTCCTCAAGGGCGCCAGTCAGACTCGGGAGCAGGAGGCCTCGGTCGCGGCCGGGACTCCGCGGAGCAGCCTTCACCGAAACGATGATCTCCAGCTGGCCCCAGCCCCGCCCCGCCCCTTGGCGTCCATTGACTGATACAAATAACGCCCCGGCCTCTGCAGCCCCGCGTGCTTCATTAGCGGCGGCGGCTGGCGGTGAGAGCGCAGACGCGTCCCCCTCGGCTGTTGGCGACGAGCGGCCCAGCGGTGCCCCAGGAGCTGCGGCTGCCCCCGAGCCAGAGAACGCAGCCCGCGTTCAGAGGTGAGGGCCGCGGGGGCCTGGTTTCCCGGAGGGGCCGGGGCCACGGTGGGCGAGAGAGGGGCGCGGACTCCGCAGCCGGGGCCTCGAGTCCGCCGACCAGCGTCAGCCCTGACCAGACACGCGAGAGCCCCCGGTAGCTCACCCGCTCTTTCAGCTGCATCCTCCGTTTTTGCGAATTGGACCACGGAGAGGGGCCCGGTCCGTGGTGGTTGTGTGCGGGCTGAGCGCCTCCTGTGCGGTCGTCCCTGGCCGGGCGTGACCCTCGGGTGGCGGGGACGGGCCTGCTGAGGGAGAGCCCGTTTAGCGACGGAGGGTGCGCGGCCCTCACCTCTCAGGTGGCCCGGGCGTCGGGCACGCGGGACCCCGGGAGTGGGCGGGCGGGCGGGGCCGCGCCGGGCTGGAGACGACTGCGCTTGCGCAGGGCGCTCCCGCCTCGGGAGTGGAGAGCCAGTGTTTGGGGAGAGGTGGGGTTGCCTCTTCTGATGCTTCAAATGTAATCGGCTTTATGGATTCTGGGTTTGGCTGGGTTTTCAGAAATCGTATTGCTCTTTGCCCTGCACATGGGAACACAGAGGAAAGACACTCTCACCCAACCCAGTTCTGGTCGATTAGAACTTGGAGTCTAGTGTCTCAGTTCTGCTCCTCAGTTTCCTAAAGCTTGGCTTTCGGTAACCGTATGTTGAAAATATGTTCTCCGTGTTTTTCACTTTCAGACAAAAGAGAATGTGATTCTCGTGAAGTGGTTGTGGGAAGCCTTTATGGTAACGATCTCTTAAAAAACGGGATTATTTCTCAAAGCCAGTACTCATTGAGATATTTTCTGTTTGTAAGATGTGATCTCTAGTAGGTCACTTTTCAAAATGAGATGTTCATTTAGTGAATATTTATTTGATAAGGTTATAACAAATGTTGACTTGTTGCTTTTTTGTCACTTAGAACAAAAACTCAAGGAACGGATGTTACAAAAAAAAACGTTTTTTGCATATAAACAGGAAAATCATATATCCAGGTGAGGTCAAATTTTCTCATTTCAGATCTATAAAATTAGATCAGAGCTGTCTAATAAAAATGTCGTGGGAACCACAGTTGTAACGTAATTAAAAACTTTCAGGGTGCCTGGGATGCTCAGGTAAGCATCCCACTCTTGATTTTGGCTCAGGTCATAGTCTCAGCGTCCTGAGATCAATCCCCCACTTCAGGCTCTCCCCTCTGTGGGGAGTTTGCTTGTCTCCCTCTCCCTCTGCCCTTCACCCTGCCTGTTCTTTCTTTCTCTTAAGTAAATCTTTAAAAATTTTTCTAGTAGCCATATTTGAAAAGTCTATTTATTTAACAGAATATGTTAGTTATTTAAGAGAGAGCTGGGGGTAGGGGTGGGCAGAGGGAGAGGGACTCCTCGCTGAGCATGGAGCCTGAGGTGGGGCTCAATTCCAGGACCTTGAGATAATGACGTGAGTTTATCTAAGCCACCCAGGTGCCCTCTGGAAAATCTTTTTAAAAGATGAATTGTGATAACATTTAATACAGTATATCCCATGTTATAGTTTAACATGTAATTCTTGAAAGTTATTGAGATATTTTACTATATATATATATATATTTTTAGTGGTGCTGAGTTTTCAAAATCAGTGTCTGTATTTTACACTTTCATACGTCAATTTGGACTAGCCACATTTCAAGCGTTCAGTAGCCATACCTTCTTGGATAGCACAGCATTTCCTGCGTAAATTAATTCAGACTCTAAGATGAAACGATTTTAAAGCAAAGTGTTTGTATATATTAAATCATTGACTTATGGTCTATGCAGCGCTACAAAGGTCAGTCTTAATTTAGCAAAGTTTATACTCAGTATGTTTCGGGGGCTGGGACATGGATGGTTTTTCTTTGGGAGGTGGCTCCCCCAAAATGTTTAGAGATTATTTGTTTTAGTCTCAACCCTGGATAGGAATATCTAGGTGTTACTGTGGTAAAATTTTAAAAGTAGTACATAGTTGTGGCAAAAGAAAACCCTGTGAAGGTATATAAAGCAGAAGATCAAAAGGCCCCCTCTAGAGATAACTGTTAGTAACAACCTTTACGCCCTTTCTGTGCATTCTAAGGGCACTGGTTTTAGAATGATAAGGACTGAACTCTGTAAGTCTGCTACTATAGCTGTGTAACCTCAGGGGAGTTACATGGCCTCTTAGAGTCCATTTAACTTCTATTAAAAATGGATAATTGTGTTTCTTGGGGATTAAATGAGATACAGAATGCATTGTGCTATGCCTGGTATATAGAGAGAACCCCAGTAAGTGTTAGCTGTTATTTCCTGATCTCTCAGTGGCTTTACACACAGAGTACTGGTTCTTGAGTTACTCTATTCTGGTTTCTTTCATTTCTCCAAACCGTTATTGCTATATGTTGTCTTTGTAAATACTTAATACCCTTCCTCATGGTTGAAGGTGCTCAGATGGTGCTTATATTTAGGAGGTACAGATGCCAGGACTGGTGATGCTTGATTAGGTATGGATGGGACATCTATAGATTTGATAACTACTATGGTTATGTAAGAGAAAATCATTTTTTGAACAATGAAGCATTTAGGGTTTAAGGGTAATCATGTATATATCTGAAAAGATTCAGGTAGAAGAATTGCATATACTCCACACATACACATGTTTAGAAACAATGCATATGATAACATAAATGGGATAAAGGTTAACACTGTGCAAATTGGGTAAATAGCATATGAATATTCTTCGAACTATTTATAATTTTGTAACTCTATGTAAGTTTGGCATTATTTCCAAGTTTTAACTTTACACTAGTGAGTTACTTTACATGCTTTACATTTTCTTTTACAAATCTCACATTCCTCATTTAAAACAAAGATAATCCTAGATTTTTTGTTTGAATAAGTGACTGGATAGTGATACCATATATCAAGATGGGGAAGACCAAGGGAGGAATAGGGGAATCAGGAGCTCTCTTTTGGCCATGCTAAGTTTGAAATCAAAGTGGAAATGCCGAGTCCTTATGTGTCTGAAGGGTTGGGTTGAGATTGGGACTAGAGATTTAAACTTGGGAATTATCAGTTTGTAGATATTTATTTAAAACTTTGAAGTGCGATAAGACTACTGAAGAGTGATTTAGAATAGTCAAGTAAGACCGGGCATAACTCTCAATTACTTAAATAAGGAATTCAGCTGGATCGTGGGGTTTATAATACTCTTAAACACAATGGGAAGAAAAGAAAATTCTGAAATTCTTCTGGTTTTACCAAGAAATCTCACAAGTACTATATTCATTTCAGAAAACGGATGTCAACTTAAATATTGTTATTTGAGCAGTAAATTGTTAGACAACCAATCAGAGTTGCAGCTTTTCAAAATCATTCTATTTTACAATCTCTGGTGTGGGTATTTTAAGATTCATATATTTAGATAACTCTTGTGAGGGCACGTTTTATCATAAGATAGAATGGGACAGTGCATTTTCAGATAACTCTCCATACTGGACGGTGAATCAGGTAGATTCTCTCCTTACCCTGAAATTTTTTTAGCTAGCAGTTAAAAAGTAAAAAAGTTAGCCAACAGTTTCAAGACTAAGCATTAGGCTTCTGTTAGCACAGAAAAAGAGGAGTCCCTGAGAAATATAAAACTAAAAATTTAAAAAGCAGATGAAAAATTTTAAATTTGAATGCAGCTTTGAGCCCTAGCGAAGTTAGGAAGAAAGACTCAATAGAAGTGGACCACTGAGGTAGGAGGAAAAGGAGAAGAGCTGGTGTTTGGTAGCAAAGTGAAGAAAGTGCTGCTTAAAGGTTCAGGAGGGTGGAAACAGAATTGACCCTTGAATGTAGAAACATGGAAGCAGGTGACATTAGGAATCTCCAGTAGAGGGCTGAGGACACGTTCTTAATAGGCATGGGGAATATGACAACGTGGGGACAGTGTACAGGTACATACTTTTGAGGACTTTTGCTATAAATATAAAGCAAAGAGAAGGCAGGGGGGCTGAAAGGGAATATGGGGCTTAAGGGCTTTAAGATGAGATATCATAGTGTTTATATGCTGATGGGAGTGATGTAGTAGAGGGGCAAGTTAATGATGCAAAGAATGAGCAAATCATCACAGGAACAAAGATCCTGAGTAGGAGGTTTTTTTCCCCCCTCATTAAGTTTTTTTTTTTTTTTTAATAGGTCTCAAAATTCTGTGAAAGATTTTAGGTCAAGTTGTTTCCATTAAAAAGTACTGGGTGTTCTGCTATATATTGGCAAATCGAACTCCAATAAAAAAAATACAAGAAACGAAGAAAAGCAATTTCCTGTCAATTCAACATCCTAGTTAAATATAAATATATTTTAGTTCTTTACCTTAAAAAAAATACTGATTTTAAAAACTAACAACTTTAACACACACAAATGGTTCACAAAACATTCTCCTTTCCTTCTGAAGGTTTAACAATGCATTCTTATCATTAATCAGTCTTTTACTATTAATCTTAAATGGCCAATTGACACAAACCGTTCTGAGACCATTCTTCCGCTATTAAGACTGGGGTGCCAGGTGTTGGGGATAATATTCCTTTAGCCTTCTGAGCTTTCTGGGCAGATTTGGTGACCTTGCCAGCTCCAGCTGCCTCTTGTCCATTTCTTTGATGACACTCACAGCAACCATCTGTCTCATGTCATAAACAGCAAAACAGCCCAGAGGAGGATAGTCAGAGAAGCTCTCGACACACATAGGCTTGCCAGGAAGCATTTCAACAATAGCAGCATCACCATATTTCGAGAACTTGGGGCCATCTTCCAGCTTTTTTCCAGAATGACTATCTTCTCCTTCAGCTCAACAAACTTGCAAGCAATGTGAGCTGTGTAACAATCCCCAGGTGCATTTCCAGCACTGATTTGGCCTGGATGGTTCAGGATAATCACTTGAACTGTGAAGCCAGCTGCTTCCACTGGTGGGTCATTTTTACTGTCACCAGCCACATTGCCACGATGAACATCTTTGACAGATACGTTCTTGACATTGAAGCCCTCGTTATCACCAAAAGAGCCTCACTCAAAGCTTCATGGTGCATTTGGACAGACTACTTCAATTGTAACAGTGACTGGAGCAAAGGTGACCACCATGCCAGGTTTAAGAACACCAGTCTCCACTCTGCCCACAGGAATAGTACCAATACCACCAATTTTGTAGATGTCCTAGAGAGGCAGACACAAGGGCTTATCAGTTGGACAAGTTGGTGGCAGAATGCAATCCAGAGCTTCAAGCAGTGTGGTTCCACTGCCATTCCCATCTTTATGGGTGATTTTCCATCCCTTGGACCAAGGCATGTTAGCACTTGGCCCCAGCATTTTGCACCATTCCACCAGAAATTGGTACACATGCTACTGTGTTGGGGTTGTAGCCAATTTTCTTAATGTAGGTGCGGACTTCCTTAATAATTTCCTCATATTTCTCTTGGCTGTGGGGTGGCTTAGTGGAATCCATTTTGTTAACACTAACAGTTGTTTTACACCAGGTGTGTAAGCCAGAAGGGCATGCTCACAGGTCTGCCCATTCTTGGAGATATCTGCTTCAAATTCATCAACACCAGCAGCAATAATCAGGAAAGCACAGCCAGCCTGAGATGTAATGATGTTTTTGATAAAGTCTCTGTGTCCTGGGGCATGAGTTATGGTCACATAATACTTGCTGGTCTCAAATTTCCACAGGGAGATATCAATAGTGATACCACGTTCACATTCAGCTTTCAGTTTATCTAAGACCCAGGCATACTTGAAAGAGCCCTTTCCCACCTCAGTAGCCTGCTTCTCAATTTTTTCAATCTTTTGTTGATCCCACTGCTTTGGTAGATCAGATGACCAGTAGTGGTGGACTTGCCTGAATCTGTGTGTCCAATGACGACGCTGATGTGAGTTTTTTCCTTTCCATTTTGGTTTAGGTTTAGTGGTGGTTTTCATGACCCCTGTATTCTGGTGGCAAACCTGTTGTGAAAAAGCCTGAGTAGGAGTTCTTCATAAATTTTGAAATGAACTCTTTTTCAGATATGTATTTCATAAATAACTTCTCTCATTTAGATTTTTTCTCTCAAAACAAAACAAAAACAAAAACTGAGAGAGCGTACATGTGTCTGAGTGGGGATGTGGGGCAGAGGGAGACCGAGAATCTTTTACAAGCCCAGTGCAGGACCCAGTATGAAACTCAAGGTGAGGCTCTGACTGATACCCTCAAATCATGACCTGAGCTAAAATCAAGAGTCTGACACTTAACCGACTGAGCCACCCAGGCACCACACCTTTCCATTTGTTGATGGTTTCCTTTGCTGTGCAAAGGCTTTTTAGTTTGATGTAGTGCTAGTTATTTTTACTTTTGTTTCCCTTGCCTGAGGAGACCCAGCAAAATATGGCTAAGGCTGATGTCTGGGAGTTTATTGCCTCTGTTTCTTTTTACAAGTTTTATGGTTTCATTAGGTCTTTAATGCATTTTGAGTTTATTTTTGTGTATTGTGTGAGAAATTAGTCCAGTTTCATTCTTTTGCATTGATTGGGCTGTACAGTTTTTCCCAAACAATTTATGTGCAGAGGGCTAAATTTTTTTCAATGGAAGTCTGTTACTGAGTACTTAAAACTAACTACAGAAAATGTTGCCTAATAAAGGTTTTGAAGATTCGAGTGACTAAGAAGAATGGTTTGGAATGAGGTTACCATATGTTTATGTACACTGTGTGGGGAGGGTGTTAAGACTTTTAAAAATATATCTTTAAATTCCTCACCTATCTTGTTTACACTATTAACTCATCCTGTAATGAAGAATAAGGACAAACGTCAGCTCCATTCTTGCCTCAATTTAATATTACAAAGTCAGATGATTGTTAATATTCTCTCATTCCTCCTCACCAAAGAGAAATCTTCCTTAGTATGTGGTTAAACTTTTTTTTCATTTTTTACTTTTTAAAGTACTACAGGCCAGAAAGTGATGAGCTCTGAAGGCCAGATCCAGGAAGGGACAAAAGTTCTGAAATTCAAAACAAAAATGGTAAGAAATGGACATGGCCCTCATAAACTGTCCTCTTTCCCCCTTCCCCTTCCTAAACTCTTAAAGAAATGAGTTCTGAAATACTGATTTGTCTTAAATCATTGTTTTAGGCTGGTGAAGAAAATGTCAGTAGACTTCCTGTGAACAAAAATAATACAACTATGGGGAAAAATTGTATTCCTTTAAGACCTTCTAATGAATTAGCTAATTTAACAATGATAACTGACACACATAATTTGGAGGATAATAATCACACAAGACAGTCGGTACCAATTGAAGATGACCTTCAAAGTCAATGCATGACATTGAACCAAATGTTTCCTCTTAAAAACAACAGTAAAAAGAAACAAATATCTACAGAAAAACCAAAGCAAGATGCTAACATGCCTAAGAAGCTTGTGCTTGGGTTTTACAATGGTCGAATTGTTCAATCTAAGGTTAATTCATTTAGAAAGCCCCTACCAGTCATAAAAGAGTGTTCAGTAACAACAAAGAAACCTTCAGCTACTATCCCTAAAGCCTCAGAGCCTCTGCCCACAGACACCAGCAGTTTGACAGTGAGAAGTCACAGAGCCCCAAACGTGACCACCACTCAACCTGTGAGCACTGCCTCTCAGGACAGAGGGCTGGTGCGGCCTTCTATCAGAAGTCCCTGCAACAGTGCTCAGGACCCTGTGAAACAAGGCATCAGGAGAACTGCCAGTGTTACAATCCAGAAAGGGCCTCAGGAGAAGGAATTACTGCAATCAAACACAGTTTCATCTAGTGCCAAAACCAGTTCTCAGGATGTGGAGAGAAAGACGACAGTGTCAATAAGCCAGATGTCCAAAATTGTAGCCAGACCTGCTTCATCTTTTAACACCAGACTGATCCAGAAGTCAAAAAGCATTGACCCTTGGAAACTCTCTGTAGCAAAAGCAACTATTGATAGATCAATTCAGCCCAAAGAAACAGCAGAAGAGAGAAAGTAAGTGGATGTAATTTTATTAGCTTAATTTTCAGTAGAGTACTTATAAATTTGGTTTATACACTCCTTGAATGTATTAGAATTTGTATGTGGATTCTACTGTCATACGCAGACCAACTGAAGCAAATTTATGTGCGGGACAATATGAGCTAAGTTACTGTGTTTGTGTTTCATTAAGTTGTTGTTATATAATCTGCAGTGCTTAATACCATTAGGAAATATTTTATAACCTCTCCATTTAAAAATGCATTCTTAGGGTCTTTGATCATATTACCAACATTGATATGTTCGGGATTTCTTTTTCTTTGAATTGTGAACTTACCTGTGTGCCACTAGTGTGGAGCTACTCGAAGACCAGAGTTATTTTTTAACTTCTCTGACAGAATTCTATCATCAGTATCACAGTGATGCTTATATCCTGCTTCTCACTATAGAGTTCATCTGAGTGAGTGGAGAGCTAGCGAGGGAAAAATGCTAAAAAGACCTCCTAGCTCAGGAGTTACCCAGTCTGAGCCCGAAGGGCGAAATGAAAAATCATCTGGGTCCTTCTGGACTACCATAGAAGAAGAAGATGAGCAAAGATTATTTACTGAAAAAGCGAATGAGACATTTTCTGAATGCCTAAATCTGATTAATGAGGTACAGTCCTTATATTTGTGTAGTAGATTGTAGTTTGTAAGTTATCTTATAAATGTTATGTCACTAAATTAATTACATTGTCACTCTTTGACCATATAATGCGTTAGTGGTGTTCTGTAGACTTATTGTGAGATTCCCTTTAGCCTAAAATGGACTGCATTTTCATTGAGTTCTTATAAATACATCAAAGGAATAATAAGATTTTTTTTACCTTTTTTTTTTTAACTTAGAAATTCTGCATTCCTCTAAGAGGCTTCTAATTTTTTTTTAATTTTTATTTATTTATGATAGTGAGAGAGAGAGAGAGAGAGAGGGGCAGAGACATAGGCAGAGCGAGAAGCAGGCTCCATGCACCAGGAGCCTGATGTGGGATTCGATCCCGGGTCTCCAGGATTGCGCCCTGGGCCAAAGGCAGGCGCCAAACTGCTGCGCCACCCAGGGATCCCTAAGATGTTAATATAGAATGGGCTGGGATGGATATTTACTCTGACACCTCTATTTTTTTACACTCCTTCAGCATATTTACATATTATTTTTTTCCACTCATTACATACTTTACCGAAGACAGGCAACATAAAGTAGTGATTCATTATCACAAATTACATTCAAGTTAACAAAATTCTTGCAAACAAAATTACATTAATCTAAACCAGCATCATCATGGTCTTAAACTTAGAGTGGGATGCCTGGGTGGCTCAGCGGTTGAGCATCTGCCTTTGGCCCAGGGTGTGATCCTGGAGACCTGGGATCGAGTCCTACATTGGACTCCCTGCATGGAGCCTGACTCTCCCTCTGCCTGTCTCCGCCTCTCTCTCTCTCTGTGTGTCTCATGAATAAATAAATAATCATTTAAAAAAAAAACACCCTG
>JAVLSZ010000085.1:0-12500 GCA_032313775.1 Urocyon cinereoargenteus
AACCCTAACCCGAACACTAACGCTAACCCAAACCCGAACCCTAACCCGAACCCTAACCCTAACCCTAATTCCGAACCCTAACCCTAACCCTAACCCGAACCCTAACCTGAACCCTAACCCTAACCCTAACCCGAACCCTAACCCTAACCCTATCCCGAACCCTATCCCGAACCCTAACCCTAACCCTAACATGAACACTAACCCCTAACCCTAACCCAAACCCGAACCCTTACCCGAAACCGAACCCTAACCCTAACCCAAACCCGAACCCGAACCCTAACCCGAACCTGAACCCGAACCCTAATCCTAACCAAACCCTAACCCTAACCCTAAACGAACCCTAACCCTAACCCTAACCCGAACCCTAACCTCTAACCCGAACCCAAACGCGAACCCGAACCCGAACCCGAACCCTAACCCTACCCCGAACCCGAACCCAAACCATAACCCTAACCCTAACCCGAACCCTAACCCTAACCCTAACCCTAACCGTAACCCGAACCCTAAGCCTAAACCTAACCCTAACCCTAACCCGAACCCTAACCCTAACCCGAACCCTAAACCTAAAACTAACCCTAACCCTAACCCCTAACCCTAAGGCGAACCCTAAGCCTAAGCCTAACCCTAACGCTAACCCTAACCCGAACCCTAATCCTAACATTAACCCGAACCCTAACCCGAACCCTAACCCTAACCCTAAACCTGAACACTAACCCCTAACCCTTACACGAACCCGAACCCCTAACCCGAACCCAAACCCTAACCGAAACCGAACCCTAACCCCAAACCCGAACCCGAACCCGAACCCCAACCCTAACGCTAAACCGAACCCTAACCCTAACCCTAACCCGAACCCTAACCCCTAACCCGAACCCTAAACCTAACCCGAACCCTAACCCTAACCCTAAACCAAACCCGAACCCGAACCCTAACACTAACCCTAATCCGAACCCTAACACTAACCCGAACCCTAACCCTAACCCTAACCCAAACCCTAACCCTAAACTTAACCCGAACCCCTAACCTCTAAACCGAACCCTAACCCTAACCCAAACCCGAACCCGAACCCTAACCCTTACCCGAACCCTAACCCTAACCCTAACCCGAACGCTAACCCAAAGCCGAACCCTAACACGAACTCGAACCCTAACCCTAACCCGAACCTGAAACCTAACCCTAACACGAACCCTAACCCTAACCCTAAACCGAACCCTAAACCTAACCCTAACCGGAACCCTAACTCTAAACCGAACCCTAACCCTAACCCTAACCCTAACCCTAAACCTAACCCTAACCCTAATCCTAACCCGACCTAACCCTAAACCTAACCCTAACCCGAACCCTAACCCTAACCCTAACCCGAACCCTAAACGTAACTCTAATCCGAACCCTAACCCTAACCCGAAGCCTAACCCTAAAACTAACCCTAACCCGAACCCTAACCCTAAACCCTAACACTAAACCTAACCCTAACCCTAACCCCTAACCCTAACCCCAACCCTAACCCTAACCCGAACCCTAATCCTAACCCTAACCCGAACCCTAACCCTAACCCGAACCCTAACCCTAAACCTAACCCTAACCCTAACCCTAACCCGAACCCTAACCCTAACCCGAACCCTAACCCGAACCCTAACCCTAACCCTAACCCTAAACCGAAACCTAAACCTAACCCTAACCCGAACCCTAACTCTAACCCGAACCCTAACCCTAACCCTAACCCTAACCCTAACCCTAAACCTAACCCTAACCCTAACCGTAACCCGAACCCTAACCCTAACACTAACCCTAACCCGAACCCTAACCCTAACCCTAAACCGAACCCTAAACCTAACCCTAACCCGAACCCTAACCCCTAACCCGAACCCTAAACCTAAACTGACCCTAACCCGAACCCTAACACTAACCCTACACAATATACATCACCCCACCGCCTCCCCCCCATCTCCCAACCCCCCTAACCCCCCCCCTCCCAACACTAACCCAACCCTAACCCTAACCCCTAACTCTAACCCCAACCCCTAACCCTAACCCGAAACCTAACCCTAACCCTAACCCGAACCCTAACCCTAACCCGAACCCTAACCCTAAAACTAACCTTAACCCTAACCCTAACCCGAACCCTAACCGTAACCCGAACCCTAACCCTAACCCTAACCCTAACCCTAACCCTAAACCTAACCCTAACCCGAACCCTAACCCTAACGCTAACCCGAACCCGAACCCGAACGCGAATCCTAACCCTATAACCCTAACACGAACACTAACCCTAACCCGAACCCGAACCCTAACCCTAACCCGAACCCTAACCCGAACCCTAACCCGAACCTTAAACCTAACCCTAACACGAACCCTAACCCTAACCCTAAACCGAACCCTAAACCTAACCCAACCCGAACCCGAAGTCTAACCCGAACCCTAACCCTAACCCCTAACCCTAACCCTAACCCTAAACCTAACCCTAACCCTAATCCTAACCCGAACCCTAACCCTAAACCTAACCCTAACCCGAACCCTAACCCTAACCCTAACCCGAACCCTAAACCTAACTCTAATCCGAACCCTAACCTCTAACCCGAACCCAAACGCGAACCCGAACCCGAACCCGAACCCTAACCCTACCCCGAACCCGAACCCAAACCATAACCCTAACCCTAACCCGAACCCTAACCCTAACCCTAACCCTAACCGTAACCCGAACCCTAAGCCTAAACCTAACCCTAACCCTAACCCGAACCCTAACCCTAACCTGAACCCTAACCCTAAAACTAACCCTATCCCTAACCCCTAACCCTAACCCGACCCCTAAGCCTAAGCCTAACCCTAACGCTAACCCTAACCCGAACCCTATTCCTAACATTAACCCGAACCCTAACCCGAACCCTAACCCTAACCCTAACCTGAACACTAACCCCTAACCCTTACACGAAACCGAACCCTAACCCGAACCCAAACCCTAACCCGAAACCGAACCCTAACCCAAACCCGAACCCGAACCCGAACCCGAAACCTATCGCGAACCCGAACCCGAACCCGAACCCTAACCCTACCCCGAACCCGAACCCAAACCATAACCCTTACCCTAACCCGAACCCTAACCCTAACCCTAACCCGAACCGTAACCCGAACCCTAACCCTAACCCTAACCCGAACCCTAACCCTAACCCGAACCCTAAACCTAACCCGAACCCTAACCCTAACCCTAAACCAAACCTGAACCCTAACCCTAACACTAACCCTAAACCGAACCCTAACACTAACCCGAACCCTAACCCTAACCCTAACCCAAACACTAACCCTAAACTTAACCCGAACACTAACCTCTAAACCGAACCCTAACCCTAACCCAAACCCGAACCCGAACCCTAACCCTTACCCGAACCCTAACCCTAACCCTAACCCGAACGCTAACCCAAAGCCGAACCCTAACCCGAACTCGAACCCTAACCCTAACCCGAACCTGAAACCTAACCCTAACACGAACCCTAACCCTAACCCTAAACCGAACCCTAAACCTAACCCTAACCCGAACCCTAACTCTAACCCGAACCCTAACCCTAACCCTAACCCTAACCCTAAACCTAACCCTAACCCTAATCCTAACCCGAACCTAACCCTAAACCTAACCCTAACCCGAACCCTAACCCTAACCCTAACCCGAACCCTAAACCTAACTCTAATCCGAACCCTAACCCCTAACCCGAACCCTAACCCTAAAACTAACCCTAACCCGAACCCTAACCCTAAACCTAACACTAACCCTAACCCTAACCCTATCCCCTAACCCTAACCCCAACCCTAACCCTAACCCGAACCCTAATCCTAACCCTAACCCGAACCCTAACCCTAACCCGAACCCTAACCCTAAACCTAACCCTAACCCTAACCCTAACCCGAACCCTAACCCTAACCCGAACCCTAACCCGAACCCTAACCCTAACCCTAACCCTAAACCGAAACCTAAACCTAACCCTAACCCGAACCCTAACTCTAACCCGAACCCTAACCCTAAACCTAACCCTAACACTAACCCTAACCCGAACCCTAACCCTAACCCTAACCCTAACCCGAACCCTAACCCTAACCCGAACCCGAACCCTAAACCTAACCCTAACCCGAACCCTAACCCCTAACCCGAACCCTAAACCTAAAACTGACCCTAACCCGAACCCTAACACTAACCCTAACACTAACCCTAACCCTAACCCTAACCCCTAACCCTAACCCCAACCCTAACCCTAACCCGAACCCTAACCCTAACCCGAACCCGAACCCTAACCCTAACCCGAAACCTAACCCGAACCCAACCCTAACCCGAACCCTAACCCTAACCCGAACCCTAACCCTAACCCAAACCCTAAACCGAAACCTAAACCTAACTCGAACCCTAACCCTAAACCTAACCCGAACCCTACCCTAACACTAACCCGAACCTTAACCGTAAACCGAACCCTAAACCTAACCCTAACCCGAACCCTAACCCGAACCCGAACCCTAACCCTAACCCTAACCCGAACCCTAACCCGAACCCTAACCCTAACCCTATCCTGAACACTAACCCCTAACCCTAACCAGAACCCGAACCCTTACCCGAAACCGAACCCTAAACCTAACTCGAAACCGAACCCTAACCCGAACCCGAACCCTAACCCAAACCCGAACCCGAACCCGAACCCTAACCCTAACCCGAACCATAACCCTAACCCTAACCCTAACCCGAACCCGAACCTTAACCCGAACCATAAACCGAACCCTAACCCGAAACCCAACCCTAACCCTAACCCGAAACCTAACGCGAACCATAACCCTAACCCGAACCCGAACCCTAACCCTAACCCTAACCCGAACCCTAACCCTAACCCTAACCCTAACCCTAAACCTAACCCGAACCCGAACCCTAACCCTAACTCTAACACTAACCCGAACTCTAACCCAAACCCTAACCCTAACCCTAACCCTAAACCTAACCCTAAAACTAACCCTAACCCTAACCCCTAACCCTAACCCGAACCCTAAGCCTAAGCCTAACCCTAACGCTAACCCTAACCCGAACCCTAATCCTAACATTAACCCGAACCCTAACCCGAACCCTAACCCTAACCCTAACCTGAACACTAACCCCTAACCCTTACACGAACCCGAACCCTAACCCGAACCCAAAACCTAACCCGAAACCGAACCCTAACCCAAACCCGAACCCGAACCCGAACCACAACCCTAACGCTAAACCGAACCCTAAACCTAACCCTAACCCTAACCCTAACCCTAACCCGAACCCTAACCCTAACCCGCACCCTAAACCTAACCCGAACCCTAACCCTAACCCTAACCCAAACCCGAACCCGAACCCTAACACTAACCCTAAACCGAACCCTAACACTAACCCGAACCCTAACCCTAACCCTAACCCAAACCCTAACCCTAAACTTAACCCGAACCCTAACCTCTAAACCGAAACCTAACCCTAACCCAAACCCGAACCCGAACCCTAACCCTTACCCGAACCCTAACCCTAACCCTAACCCGAACGCTAACCCAAAGCCGAACCCTAACCCGAACTCGAACCCTAACACTAACCCGAACCTGAAACATAACCCTAACACGAACCCTAACCCTAACCCTAAACCGAACCCTAAACCTAACCCTAACCCGAACCCTAACTCTAACCCGAACCCTAACCCTAACCCTAAACCTAACCCTAAACCTAACCCTAACCCGAACCCTAACCCTAACCCTAACCCGAACCCTAAACCTAACTCTAATCCGAACCCTAACCCCTAACCCGAACCCTAACCCTAAAACTAACCCTATCCCGAACCCTAACCATAAACCTAACACTAACCCTAACCCTAACCCTAACCCCTAACCCTAACCCCAACCCTAACCCTAACCCGAACCCTAATCCTAACCCTAACCCGAACCCTAACCCTAACCCGAACCCTAACCCTAAACCTAACCCTAACCCTAACCCTAACCCGAACCCTAACCCTAACCCGAACCCTAACCCGAACCCTAACCCTAACCCTAACCCTAAACCGAAACCTAAACCTAACCCTAAACCGAACCCTAACTCTAACCCGAACCCTAACCCTAAACCTAAACCTAACCCTAACCCTAAACCTAACCCTAACCTTAACCCTAACCCGAAACCTAACCCTAACCCTAACCCTAACCCGAACCCTAACCCTAACCCTAACCCGAACCCTAAACCTATCCTAACCCGAACCCTAACCCCTAACCCGAACCCTAAACCTAAAACTTACCCTAACCCAAACCCTAACCCGAACCCTAACCCTAACCCTAACCCGAAACCTAACCCTAACCCTAACCCGAACCCTAACCCTAACCCGAACCCTAACCCTAAACCTAACCTTAAGCCTAACCCTAACCCGAACCCTAACCGTAACCCGAACCCTAACCCGAACCCTAACCCTAACCCTAACCCTAAACCTAACCCTAACCCGAACCCTAACCCTAACGCTAACCCGAACCCGAACCCGAATGCGAATCCTAACCCTAACCCTAACACGAACACTAACCCTAACCCGAACCCGAACCCTAACCCTAACCCGAACCCTAACCCGAACCCTAACCCGAACCCTAACCCCAACCCTAAACCGAACCCTAACCCGAACCCTAACCCGAACCCTAAACCGAACCCTAACCCGAAACCTTAACCGAACCCTAACCCTAACCCTAACCTGAACCCTAACCCGAACCCTAACCGAAACCCTAAACCGAACACTAACCCGAACCCTAACCCTAACCGTAACCCTAACCCGAACCCTAAACCTAAACCTAATCCTAACCCTAACCCTAACCTGAACCCTAACCCGAAAACCTCACCCTAACCCTAACCCGAACCCTAACCCTAACCCTAATCCTAACCCGAAACCTAACCCCTAACCCTAACCCCAACCCTAACCCTAACCCGAAACCTAACCCTAACTCTAAACCGAACCCTAACCCTAACCCGAACCCTCACCCTAAACCTAACCCTAACCCTAACCCTAACCCTAACTCTAACACTAACCCGAACTCTAACCCAAACCCTAACCCTAACCCTAACCCTAAACCTAACCCTAACCCGAACCCTAACTCGAACCCTAACCCTAACCCTAACCTGAACACTAAACCCTAACGCTAACACGAACCCGAAACCTAACCCGAACCCGAACCCTAACCCGAACCCGAACCCTAACCCAAACCCGAACCCGAACATGAACCCTAACCCTAACCCTAAACTGAACCCTAACCCTAACCCTAACACGAACCCTAACCCTAACCCGAACACTAAACCTAACCCAAACCCTAACCCTAACGCTAACCCGAACCCTAACCCTAACCCTAAACCGAACCCTAACCCTAACCCGAACCCTAACACTAACCCTAACCCAAACCCTAACCCTAACCCTAACCCGAACCCTAACCTCTAACCCGAACCCTAACCCTAACCCGAACCCGAACCCGAACCCTAACCCTAACCCGAACCCTAACCCTAACCCTAACCCGAACCTTAAACCAAAGCCGAAACCTAACCCGAACACGTACCCTAACCATAACCCGAAACCGAACCCTAACCCTAACCCGAACCCTAACCCTAACTCTAACCCTAACCCAAACCCTAAACCTAACCCTAACCCGAACCCTAACCCTAACCCTAAACCGTATCCTAACCCTAACCCTAACCCGAACCCTAACCCTAACACGAACCCTAAACCTAACCCGAACCCTAACCCTAACCCGAACCCTAACCCTAACGCTAACCCGAACACGAACCCGAACCCTAACCCTAACCCTAAACCGAAAGCTAACCCTAACCAGAACCCTAACCCTAACCCGAACCCTAACCCTAACCCGAACCCTAACCCTAACCGGAACCCTAACCCGAACCCTAACCCGAACGCTAACCTGAACCCTAACCCTAACCCTAACCCGAACACTAACGCTAACCCAAACCCGAACCCTAACCCGAACCCTAACCCTAACCCTAATTCGAACCCTAACCCTAACCCTAACCCGAACCCTAACCTGAACCCTAACCCTAACCCTAACCCGAACCCTAACCCTAACCCTATCCCGAACCCTATCCCGAACCCTAACCCTAACCCTAACATGAACACTAACCCCTAACCCTAACCCAAACCCGAACCCTTACCCGAAACCGAACCCTAACCCTAACCCAAACCCGAACCCGAACCCTAACCCGAACCTGAACCCGAACCCTAATCCTAACCCAAACCCTAACCCTAACCCTAAAACGAACCCTAACCCTAACCCTAACCCGAACCCTAACCTCTAACCCGAACCCAAACGCGAACCCGAACCCGAACCCGAACCCTAACCCTACCCCGAACCCGAACCCAAACCATAACCCTAACCCTAACCCGAACCCTAACCCTAACCCTAACCCTAACCGTAACCCGAACCCTAAGCCTAAACCTAACCCTAACCCTAACCCGAACCCTAACCCTAACCCGAACCCTAAACCTAAAACTAACCCTAACCCTAACCCCTAACCCTAAGGCGAACCCTAAGCCTAAGCCTAACCCTAACGCTAACCCTAACCCGAACCCTAATCCTAACATTAACCCGAACCCTAACCCGAACCCTAACCCTAACCCTAACCTGAACACTAACCCCTAACCCTTACACGAACCCGAACCCTAACCCGAACCCAAACCCTAACCCGAAACCGAACCCTAACCCAAACCCGAACCCGAACCCGAACCCCAACCCTAACGCTAAACCGAACCCTAACCCTAACCCTAACCCGAACCCTAACCCTAACCCGAACCCTAAACCTAACCCGAACCCTAACCCTAACCCTAAACCAAACCCGAACCCGAACCCTAACACTAACCCTAATCCGAACCCTAACACTAACCCGAACCCTAACCCTAACCCTAACCCAAACCCTAACCCTAAACTTAACCCGAACCCTAACCTCTAAACCGAACCCTAACCCTAACCCAAACCCGAACCCGAACCCTAACCCTTACCCGAACCCTAACCCTAACCCTAACCCGAACGCTAACCCAAAGCCGAACCCTAACACGAACTCGAACCCTAACCCTAACCCGAACCTGAAACCTAACCCTAACACGAACCCTAACCCTAACCCTAAACCGAACCCTAAACCTAACCCTAACCGGAACCCTAACTCTAAACCGAACCCTAACCCTAACCCTAACCCTAACCCTAAACCTAACCCTAACCCTAATCCTAACCCGAACCCTAACCCTAAACCTAACCCTAACCCGAACCCTAACCCTAACCCTAACCCGAACCCTAAACGTAACTCTAATCCGAACCCTAACCCTAACCCGAAGCCTAACCCTAAAACTAACCCTAACCCGAACCCTAACCCTAAACCTAACACTAAACCTAACCCTAACCCTAACCCCTAACCCTAACCCCAACCCTAACCCTAACCCGAACCCTAATCCTAACCCTAACCCGAACCCTAACCCTAACCCGAACCCTAACCCTAAACCTAACCCTAACCCTAACCCTAACCCGAACCCTAACCCTAACCCGAACCCTAACCCGAACCCTAACCCTAACCCTAACCCTAAACCGAAACCTAAACCTAACCCTAACCCGAACCCTAACTCTAACCCGAACCCTAACCCTAACCCTAACCCTAACCCTAACCCTAAACCTAACCCTAACCCTAACCGTAACCCGAACCCTAACCCTAACACTAACCCTAACCCGAACCCTAACCCTAACCCTAAACCGAACCCTAAACCTAACCCTAACCCGAACCCTAACCCCTAACCCGAACCCTAAACCTAAAACTGACCCTAACCCGAACCCTAACACTAACCCTAACACTAACCCTAACCCTAACCCTAACCCCTAACTCTAACCCCAACCCTAACCCTAACCCGAAACCTAACCCTAACCCTAACCCGAACCCTAACCCTAACCCGAACCCTAACCCTAAAACTAACCTTAACCCTAACCCTAACCCGAACCCTAACCGTAACCCGAACCCTAACCCTAACCCTAACCCTAACCCTAACCCTAAACCTAACCCTAACCCGAACCCTAACCCTAACGCTAACCCGAACCCGAACCCGAACGCGAATCCTAACCCTAACCCTAACACGAACACTAACCCTAACCCGAACCCGAACCCTAACCCTAACCCGAACCCTAACCCGAACCCTAACCCGAACCTTAAACCTAACCCTAACACGAACCCTAACCCTAACCCTAAACCGAACCCTAAACCTAACCCTAACCCGAACCCGAAGTCTAACCCGAACCCTAACCCTAACCCTAACCCTAACCCTAACCCTAAACCTAACCCTAACCCTAATCCTAACCCGAACCCTAACCCTAAACCTAACCCTAACCCGAACCCTAACCCTAACCCTAACCCGAACCCTAAACCTAACTCTAATCCGAACCCTAACCTCTAACCCGAACCCAAACGCGAACCCGAACCCGAACCCGAACCCTAACCCTACCCCGAACCCGAACCCAAACCATAACCCTAACCCTAACCCGAACCCTAACCCTAACCCTAACCCTAACCGTAACCCGAACCCTAAGCCTAAACCTAACCCTAACCCTAACCCGAACCCTAACCCTAACCTGAACCCTAACCCTAAAACTAACCCTATCCCTAACCCCTAACCCTAACCCGACCCCTAAGCCTAAGCCTAACCCTAACGCTAACCCTAACCCGAACCCTATTCCTAACATTAACCCGAACCCTAACCCGAACCCTAACCCTAACCCTAACCTGAACACTAACCCCTAACCCTTACACGAAACCGAACCCTAACCCGAACCCAAACCCTAACCCGAAACCGAACCCTAACCCAAACCCGAACCCGAACCCGAACCCGAAACCTATCGCGAACCCGAACCCGAACCCGAACCCTAACCCTACCCCGAACCCGAACCCAAACCATAACCCTTACCCTAACCCGAACCCTAACCCTAACCCTAACCCGAACCGTAACCCGAACCCTAACCCTAACCCTAACCCGAACCCTAACCCTAACCCGAACCCTAAACCTAACCCGAACCCTAACCCTAACCCTAAACCAAACCTGAACCCTAACCCTAACACTAACCCTAAACCGAACCCTAACACTAACCCGAACCCTAACCCTAACCCTAACCCAAACACTAACCCTAAACTTAACCCGAACACTAACCTCTAAACCGAACCCTAACCCTAACCCAAACCCGAACCCGAACCCTAACCCTTACCCGAACCCTAACCCTAACCCTAACCCGAACGCTAACCCAAAGCCGAACCCTAACCCGAACTCGAACCCTAACCCTAACCCGAACCTGAAACCTAACCCTAACACGAACCCTAACCCTAACCCTAAACCGAACCCTAAACCTAACCCTAACCCGAACCCTAACTCTAACCCGAACCCTAACCCTAACCCTAACCCTAACCCTAAACCTAACCCTAACCCTAATCCTAACCCGAACCTAACCCTAAACCTAACCCTAACCCGAACCCTAACCCTAACCCTAACCCGAACCCTAAACCTAACTCTAATCCGAACCCTAACCCCTAACCCGAACCCTAACCCTAAAACTAACCCTAACCCGAACCCTAACCCTAAACCTAACACTAACCCTAACCCTAACCCTATCCCCTAACCCTAACCCCAACCCTAACCCTAACCCGAACCCTAATCCTAACCCTAACCCGAACCCTAACCCTAACCCGAACCCTAACCCTAAACCTAACCCTAACCCTAACCCTAACCCGAACCCTAACCCTAACCCGAACCCTAACCCGAACCCTAACCCTAACCCTAACCCTAAACCGAAACCTAAACCTAACCCTAACCCGAACCCTAACTCTAACCCGAACCCTAACCCTAAACCTAACCCTAACACTAACCCTAACCCGAACCCTAACCCTAACCCTAACCCTAACCCGAACCCTAACCCTAACCCGAACCCGAACCCTAAACCTAACCCTAACCCGAACCCTAACCCCTAACCCGAACCCTAAACCTAAAACTGACCCTAACCCGAACCCTAACACTAACCCTAACACTAACCCTAACCCTAACCCTAACCCCTAACCCTAACCCCAACCCTAACCCTAACCCGAACCCTAACCCTAACCCGAACCCGAACCCTAACCCTAACCCGAAACCTAACCCGAACCCAACCCTAACCCGAACCCTAACCCTAACCCGAACCCTAACCCTAACCCAAACCCTAAACCGAAACCTAAACCTAACTCGAACCCTAACCCTAAACCTAACCCGAACCCTACCCTAACACTAACCCGAACCTTAACCGTAAACCGAACCCTAAACCTAACCCTAACCCGAACCCTAACCCGAACCCGAACCCTAACCCTAACCCTAACCCGAACCCTAACCCGAACCCTAACCCTAACCCTATCCTGAACACTAACCCCTAACCCTAACCAGAACCCGAACCCTTACCCGAAACCGAACCCTAAACCTAACTCGAAACCGAACCCTAACCCGAACCCG
>JAVLSZ010000085.1:17500-32500 GCA_032313775.1 Urocyon cinereoargenteus
ACCCTAACCCTAACCCGAACCCTAACACTAATCCTAACCCTAACCTGAACACTAACCCCTAACCCTAACCCGAACCCGAAACCTAACCCGAACCCGAACCCTAACCCTAGCCCTAACCCGAACCCGAAACCGATCCCTAACCCTAACCCTAAACCGAACCCTAACCCTAACCCGAACCCTAACCCTAACCCTAACCCAAACCCTAACCCTAACCCTAACCTGAAAACTAACCTGAACCCTAACCCTAAGCCTAACCCTAACCCGAACCCTAACCCTAACCCGAACCCTAACCCTAACCCTAACGCTAATCCTAACCCTAACCCTAACCCGAACCCTAAACTAACCCTAACCCGAACCCTAACACATAACCCTAACCCGACCCCGAAACCTAAACCGAACCCGAACCCTAACCCTAACCCGAGCCCGAACCCTAACCCTAACCCGAACCCGAACCCGACCGCAAAACCTAACCCTAACCCGAAACCTAACCCTAACCCGAACCCTAACCCTAACCCGAACCCTAATATTAAACCTAACCCTAACCCGAAACCTCACCCGAACCCTAACCCGAACCCTAACCCTAACCCTAACCCGAACCCTACCCCGAACCCTAAACCTAACCCTAACCCGAACCCTAACCCTAACACGAACCCTAAACCTAACCCTAAACCGAACCCGAACCCTAACCCGAACCCGAACCCTAACCCGAACCCTAACCCTAAACCGAACCCTAACCCTTACCCGAACCCTAACCCAAAACCTAAACCTAACCCTAACCTGAACCCTAACCCGAACCCTAACCCGAACCCTAACCTAACCCTAACCCGAACGCTAACCCTGACCCTAACCCCTACCCTAAACCTAACCCTAACACAAACCCTAACCCGAACCCTAACCCTAACCCTAACCGTAACCCTAACCCTAACCCTAACCCCTAACCCTAACCCTAACCATAACCCTAACGCTAACACTAAAACCTAACCCTAACCCAAAACCTAACCCTAACCCTAACCCGAAACCTAACACTAAACCTAACCCTAACCCTAACCCTAACCCTAACCCTAACCCAAACCCGAACCCTAACCCTAACCCTAACCCCTAAACCTAACCCCAACCCTAACTCTCACCCGAACCCTTAACCTAACCCGAACCCTAAATCTAACCCGAAACCTAAACCTAACCCTAACCCTAACCCTAACCCTTAACCTATCCCTAACCCGAAACCTAACCCTAAACCTAACCCTAAACCTAACCCTAACCCGAACCCTAACCCTAACCCTAAACCGAACCCGAACCCTAACGCGAATCCTAACCCTAACCCTAACCCGAACCCTAACCCTAATCCTAACCCGAACCCTAACCCTAACCCGAACCCTAACCCTAACCCTAACCCGAACCCTAACCCTAACCCTAACCCTAACCCTAATCCTAACCCGAACCCTAAACGTAACCCTAACCGGAACCCCAAACCTAACCCTAACCCGAACCCGAACCCTAACACCTTACCCGAATCCTAAACCTAACCCGAAACCTAACCCGAACCCTAACCTTAACCCTAAACCGAACACGAACCCTAACCATCACCCTAACCCTAACCCGAATCCTAACCCGAACCCTAACCCGAACCCCAACCCTAACACTAACCCGAACCCGAAACCGAACCCGAACCCAACCCTAACCCGAAACCTTAACCTAACCCTAACCCTAACCCGAAACCTTAACCTAACCCTAACCCTAACCCGAAACCTAAACCTAACCCGAACCCTAACCCTAAACCTAACCCGAACCCTAACCCTAACCCTAACCCGAACCTTAACCGTAACCCTAACCCGAACCCTAACCCTAAACATAACCCGAAACCTATCCCGAAACCTAACCCTAACCCTAACCCGAACCCTATCCCGAACTCTAACCCTAAACCTAACCTGAACACTAACCCCTAACCCTAACCCGAAACTGAACCCTTACCCGAACCCGAACCCTAACCCTAACCCAAACCTGAACCCGAACCCTAACCCGAACACGAACCCGAACCCTAACCGTAACCGAAACCCTAACCCTAACCCTAAACCGAACCCTAACCCTAACCCTAGCCCGAACCCTAACCTCTAACCCGAACCCGAACCCGAACCCTAACCCGAACCCGAACCCTAACCCTACCCCGAACCCGAAACCAAAGCAAACCCTAACCCTAACCCTAATCCTAACCCTAACCCTAACCCTAACACCTAACCCTAACCCTAACCCTAAACCTAACCCTAATCCTAACCCAAACCCTAACCCTAACCCTAACCCGAACCCTAACACTAATCCTAACCCTAACCTGAACACTAACCCCTAACCCTAACCCGAACCCGAAACCTAACCCGAACCCGAACCCTAACCCTAGCCCTAACCCGAACCCGAAACCGATCCCTAACCCTAACCCTAAACCGAACCCTAACCCTAACCCGAACCCTAACCCTAACCCTAACCCAAACCCTAACCCTAACCCTAACCTGAAAACTAACCTGAACCCTAACCCTAAGCCTAACCCTAACCCGAACCCTAACCCTAACCCGAACCCTAACCCTAACCCTAACGCTAATCCTAACCCTAACCCTAACCCGAACCCTAAACTAACCCTAACCCGAACCCTAACACATAACCCTAACCCGACCCCGAAACCTAAACCGAACCCGAACCCTAACCCTAACCCGAGCCCGAACCCTAACCCTAACCCGAACCCGAACCCGACCGCAAAACCTAACCCTAACCCGAAACCTAACCCTAACCCGAACCCTAACCCTAACCCGAACCCTAATATTAAACCTAACCCTAACCCGAAACCTCACCCGAACCCTAACCCGAACCCTAACCCTAACCCTAACCCGAACCCTACCCCGAACCCTAAACCTAACCCTAACCCGAACCCTAACCCTAACACGAACCCTAACCCTAACCCTAAACCGAACCCGAACCCTAACCCGAACCCGAACCCTAACCCGAACCCTAACCCTAAACCGAACCCTAACCCTTACCCGAACCCTAACCCAAAACCTAAACCTAACCCTAACCTGAACCCTAACCCGAACCCTAACCCGAACCCTAACCTAACCCTAACCCGAACGCTAACCCTGACCCTAACCCCTACCCTAACCCTAACCCTAACACAAACCCTAACCCGAACCCTAACCCTAACCCTAACCGTAACCCTAACCCTAACCCTAACCCCTAACCCTAACCCTAACCATAACCCTAACGCTAACACTAAAACCTAACCCTAACCCAAAACCTAACCCTAACCCTAACCCGAAACCTAACACTAAACCTAACCCTAACCCTAACCCTAACCCTAACCCTAACCCAAACCCGAACCCTAACCCTAACCCTAACCCCTAAACCTAACCCCAACCCTAACTCTCACCCGAACCCTTAACCTAACCCGAACCCTAAATCTAACCCGAAACCTAAACCTAACCCTAACCCTAACCCTAACCCTTAACCTATCCCTAACCCGAAACCTAACCCTAAACCTAACCCTAAACCTAACCCTAACCCGAACCCTAACCCTAACCCTAAACCGAACCCGAACCCTAACGCGAATCCTAACCCTAACCCTAACCCGAACCCTAACCCTAATCCGAACCCTAACCCTAACCCGAAACCTAGCCCGAACCCTAACCCGAACCCTAAAACGAACCCTAAACCGAACCCTAACCCGAACCCTAACACGAACCCTAAAACGAACCCTAACCCGAACCCTAACCCGAACCCTAACCCTAACCCTAACCCGAACCCTAACCCGAACCCTAACCCGAAACCTAAACTGAACCCTATCCAGAACCCTAACCCGAACCCTAACCCGAACCCTAAACCTAACCCTAACCATAACCCTAACCCTAACCCTAACACGAACCCTATCCCTAACCCTAACCCTAACTCTAAACCTAAACCTAACCCGAACCCTAACCCTAACCCTAACCCGAACCCTAACCCGAACCCTAACCTGAACCCTAACCCTAACCCTAATCCTAACCCTAAACCGAAACCTAACCCTAACCCAACCCTAACCCTAACCCGAACCCTAACACGAACCCTAAACCTAACCCTAACCCTAACCCCTAACACTAACCCTAACCCTAACCCTAAATCCTAACCCTTACCCTAACCCTAACCCTTAACCCTAACCAGAAACCTAACCCTAACCCTAACCCTAACCCTAACCCTAACCCGAACCCTAATCCTTACCCTAACCCTAACCCTAACCCGAACCCTAACCCTAACCCTAACCCTAACCCTAACCCGAAACCTAACCCGTACCCTAACCCTAACCCTAACACTTACCCGAAACCTAACCCTAACGCTAACCCGAACCCGAACCCTAACCCGAACCCGAACACTAACCCGAACCCTAACCCTAACTCTAACCTGAAACCTAACCCTAACCCGAACCCTAACCCGAACCCTAACCCGAACCGTAACCCTAACGCTAACCCGAACTCTAACCCGAAGCCTAACCCTAACCGTAAACCGAACCCTAACCCTAACCCTAACCCGAACCCCAACCTCTAACCCGAACACGAACCCGAACCCTAACCCGACCACGAACCCTAACCCTACCCCGAAACCGAACCCAAACAATAACCCTAACACTAACCCGAACCCTCTACCTAACCCTAACCCTAACCCTAACCCTAACCCGAACCCTAACCCTAACCCTAATCCTAACCCTAAACCCTAACCCTAACCCGAACCCTAACCCTAACCCTAACCCTAAACCTAACCCGAACACTAACCCTAACACTAACCCGAATCCTAACCCGAAACCTAACACTAACACTAACCTGAACACTAACCCCTAACCCTAACCCGAACCCGAACCCTAACCCGAACCCGAACCCTAACCCAAACCCGAACCCGAACCCGAACCCTAACCCTAACCCTAACCCTAACCGTAACCCTAACCCTAACCCGAACCCTAACCCTAACACGAACCCTAACCCTAACCCTAACGCTAACCCGAACCCTAACCCGAACCCTAATTTGAACCCAAACCCTAACCCTAACCCGAACCCGAACCCTAAACCCTTAACCGAATCCTAACCCTAACCCGAATCCTAACCCTAACCCTAACCCCGAACACGAACCCTAACCCTAACCCTAACCCTAACCCGTAACCTAACCCTAACCCTAACCGGAACCCTAAACCTAACCCTAACCCGAACCCGAACCCGAACCCTAACCCGAACACGAACCCTAACCCGAACCCTAACCCTAACCCTAACCCAAACCCTAACCCTAACCCGAACCCTAACCGGAACCCTAACCCTAACCCTAACCCTAACCCGAACCCTAATCCGAACCCTAACCCTAACCCTAACACGAACCCTAACCCTAACCCTAACCCAAAACCTAAACAGAACCCTAAACGTAACCCTAACCCTAACCTTAACCCGAAACCTAACCTTAACCCTAACCCTAACCCGAAACCGAACCCTAACCCGAACCGGAACACTAACCCGAACCCGAACCCTAACCCAAACCCGAACCCGAACCCTAAACCTAACCCGAACCCGTACCCTAAACCTGACCCGAACCCGAACACTAACCCTAACCCGAACCCGAACCCGAACCCTAACCCGAACCCGAACCCGAACCCTAGCCCGAACCCTAACCCTAACACTAACCCTAACCCTAACCCTAACCCTAACCGGAACTCTAACCCTAACCCAAACTCTAACCCTAAACCGAACCCTAACCGTAACCCTAACCCGAACCCGAACCCTAAACCGAAACCTAACCCTAACCCTAACCCGAACCCTAACCCTAACCCGAACCCGAACCATAAACCTAACCCGAACCCTAACCCGAACCCTAACCCGAACCCTAACCCGAACCCTAAAACGAACCCTAACCCTAACCCTAACCCGAACCCGAACCCGAAACCTAACCTGAACCCGAACTCGAACCCTAACCCTAAACCGAACCCGAAACCTAAACCTAACCCTAACCCTAACCCGAACCCTAACTCTAACCCTAACTCTAACCCTAAACTTAACCCTAACCCGAACCCTAACCCGAACCCTAACCCAAACCCTAACCTGAAACCTAACCCGAACCCTAAACCTAACCCAAACCTAACCCTACACCGAACCCTAAACCTAACCCTAACCGGAACCCTAACCCTAACCCTAACCCGACCCTAACCCGAACCCTAACCCTAACCCGACCCTAACCCGAACCCTAACCCTAACGCTAACCCGAACCCTAACCCGAACACTAACCCGAACCCTAAACCTAACCCTAACCCGAACCCTAATTCGAACCCTAACCCTAACCTTAACCCTAACCCTAATCCCTAACCCTAACCCGAACCATAACCCTAACCCTAAACCTAACCCTAATCCGAACCCTAACCCTAACCCTAACCCTAACCCTAACCCGAACCCTACACCTAAACCTAACCCTAAATCTAACCCTAACCCTAACCCTAACCCGAACCCTCATCCGAAACCTAAACCTAACCCTAACCCTAACCCTAACCCGAACCCTAACCCTAAACCTAACAGGGACCCGAACCCTAACCCGAACCCGAACCCTAACCCGAACCCTAACCCTAACATGAACCCTAACCCTAACCCGAACCCTAACACGAACCCGAACCAGAAACCTAACCCGAAACCTAACCCGAACCCTAAACCGAACCCTAACCCGAATCCTAACACTAACCCTAACCCGAACCCTAACCCGAACCCTAACCCTAACCCTAACCCGAATCCTAACCCGAACCCTAACCCAAACCCTAGCCCGAACCCTAACCCTAACCCTAACCCTAACCCGAAACCTAAACCTAACCCTAACCCGAAACCTAACCCCTAACCCGAACCCAACCCGAACCCTAACCCGAACCCGAACCCTAAACCTACTCCGAACCCGAACCCAAACCATAAACCTAACCCTAAACCGAACCCTAACCCTAACCCTAATCCTACCCTAACCCGAACCCTAACCCTAACCCTAAACCTAACCCTAACCCGAACCCTAACCCTAACCCTAACCCTAACCCTAACCCTAACCCTTACCCCTAACCCTACCCCGAACCCTAACCCTAACTCGAACCCTAACCCTAACCCTAAACCGAACCCTAACCCTAACCCGAACCCTAACCCGAACCCTAACCCTAACCCAACCCTAACACTACCCCGAACCCTAACCCGAAACCTAACCCGAACCCTAACCCTAACCCTAACCCGGAAACCGAACCCTAACCCCTTACCCTAATCCTAACCCTAACCCGAACCCTAACCCAACCCTAACCCTAACCCTACACCCCAACCCGAACCCTAACCCTAACCCTAAACCTAACCCTAACCCGAACCCTAACCCGAACCCTAAACCGAAACCCAACCCTAATCCTAACCCGAACCCGAACCCTAAACCTAACCCTAACCCGAACCCGAACCCTAACCCGAACCCTAACCCTAACCCTAACCCTAACCCGAACCCTAACCCTAAACCTAACCTGACCCCTAACCCGAACCCTAACATGAACCCTAACCCTAACCCTAACCCTTACCCGAACCCTAACCCCAAACAAAACCCGAACCCTAAACCTTACCCGAACCCTAACCCTAACCCTAACCCGAACCCTAACCCTAACCCGAAACCGAAACCTAACCCTAACCCGAAACCTAACCCGAACCCAACCCTAACCCGAACCCTAAACCTAACCCGAACCCTAACCCTAAGCCTAACCCTAAACCGAAACCTAAACCAAACCTGAACCCTAACCCTAAACATAACCCGAACCCTAACCCGAACCCTAACCCTAACCTGAACCCGAACCCTAACCCTAAACCTAACCCTAACACTAACCCTAACCCTAACACTAACCCTAACCCGAACCCTAACCCGAACCCTAACCCTAACCCTAACCCGAACCCTAACCCTAACCCTAACCCTAACCCTAACCTTAACCCGAACCCGAACCCTAACCCGAACCCGAACCCTAACCCGAACCCAACCCTAACCCTAACCCGAACCCTATTCCGAACCTTAACCCGAAACCTAACCCGAACCCTAAACCTAACCATAACCCAATCCCTAAACCGAACCCTAACCCTAAACCTAACCCTAACCCTAACCCTAACCCGAACCCTAACCCTAACCCTAACCCGAACCCTAACCCGAACCCTAACTCTAACCCTAACCTGAACACTAACCCCTAACCCTAACCCGAACCCGAACCCTTACCCGAAACCGAACCCTAACCCTAACCCTAACCCGAACCGTAACCCGAACCCTAACTCTAACCCTAACATGAACCTTAACGCCTAACCCGAACCCGAACCCGTACCCTAACCCGAACCCGAACCCTAACCCTACCCCGAACCCGAATCCAAAACATAACCCAATCCCTAACCCGAACCCTAACCCTAAACCTAACCCTAACCCAAACCCGACCCTAACCCTAACCCTAACCCTAACACGTACCCGATCCCTAACCCGAACCCTAACCCGAACCCTAACCCGAAACCTAACCCTAACCCTAACCCTAACCTGAACCCGAACCCTAAACCTAACCCGAACACTAACCCTAAGCCTAACCCTAACCCGAACCCTAACCCGAACCCTAACCCTAACCCTAACCCTAACCCTAACCCGAACCCTAACCCTAACACTAACCCTAAACCTAACCCGAACCCTAACCCTAACCCTAACCCGAACCCACCTGAACCATAACCCTAACCCTAAACCGAACCCTAACCCTAACGCCAACCCCTAACCCGAACCCTAACCCTAACCCTATCCCGAACCCTAACCCTACACCTAACCCTAACCCTAACCCGAACCCGAACCCTAACCTGAACCCTACCCCTAACCCTAATCCGAACGCTAAACCTAACCCTAACCCTAACCCAAACCCGAACCCGAACCCTAACCCTAACCCTAACCCTAACCCGAACCCGAACCCTAACCCTAACCCGAACCCTAACCCTAACACAACCCTAACCCTAACCCGAACCCTAACCCTAACCCTAACCCGAACCCTAAACCTAACCTTAACCCTAACCCTAATCCGAACCCTAACCCGAAACCGAACCCTAACCCTAACCCTAACCAGAACACTAAACCTAACCCTAACCCGAACCCTAACCCTAACACGAACCCTAACCCGAACCCTAACCCGAACCCTAACCCGAACCCTAACCCTCACCCTAAACCGAACCCTAACCCGAACCCTAGCCCTAACCCTAACCCGAACCCGAACCTTAACCCTAACCCAAACCCTAAACCGAACCCTAACCCTAACCCTAACCCGAACCCTAACCCTAACCGTAACCCTAACCCTAACCCCTAAACCGAACCCGAACCCTAACCCTATCCCGGTCCCGAACCCATACCATAACCCTATCCCTAACCCAAACCCTAACCCTAAACCTAACCCTAACCCTAACACTAACCTGAACCCTAACCCTAACCCTAACCCTAACCCTAAACCGAACACTAACCCTAAACCTAACCCTAACCCTACCCCTAACCCTAACACCTAACCCTAACCCGAACCCTAACCCTAACTCGAACACTAACCCTAACCCTAACCCGAACCCTAATCCTAACCTTAACCCTAACCCTAACCCAAACCCTAACCTTAACCCTAACCCTAACTCCTAACCCGAACCCGAACACGAACCCTAACCCGAACCCGAACCCTAACCCTACCCCGAACCCGAACCCAAACCATAACCCTAACCCTAACCGGAACCCTAACCCTAACCCTAACCGTAAACCGAACCCTAATCCTAATCCTAACCCTAACCCTAACCCGAACACTAACCCTAACCCTAACCCTAACCCTAACTATAACCCCTAATCCTAACCCGAACCCTAACCCTAACTCGAACACTAAACCTAACCCTACCCCGAACCCTAACCCTAACCCTAACCCTAACCCGAACCCTAACCCTAAACCTAACCCTAACCCTAACCCTAACCCGAACCCTAACCCGAACCCTAACCCTAACCCTAACCCTAACCCGAACCCTAACCCTAACCCTAACCTGAACCCGAACACTAAACCGAAACCTAAACCTAACCCTAACCTGAACCCTAACCCTAACCCGAACCCGAACCCTAACCCTAACACGAACCCTAACCCGAACCCTAAACCTAACCCTAACCCTAATCCTAACCCGAAACTTAACCCTAACCCTAAGCGGAACCCTAACCCTAACCCTAAAACGAACCGGAACCCTAACCACTTACCCGAATCCTAACCCTAACCCGAACCCTAACACTAACCCGAACCCTAAGCCTAACCCTAACCCTAACCGGAATCCTAACCCTAACCCTAAACCGACCCCTAACCCTAACCCTAACCCGAACACTAACCCTAACCCGAACCCGAACCCTAACCCGAACCCTAACCCTAAACCGACCCCTAACCCTAACCCTAACCCTAACCCTAACCCTAACACGAACCCTAACCCTAACCCTAACCCTAACCCTAAAACTAACCCTAACCCTAACCCTAACCCTAACCCTGACCCGAACTCTAACCCTAACCCTAACCCTAACCCTAAACCGAACCCTAACCCTAAAACTAACCCTAACCCTAACCCGAACCCTAACCCTAAACCTAACCCGAACCCAAACCCGAACACTAACCCTAACCCTAAACCGAACCCTAACCCTAACCCTAACCCCTAACCCGAACCCTAACCCTAACCCTAATCCGAACGCTAACCCTAAACCTATCCCTAACCCTAACCCGAACCCGAACCCTAACCCGAACCCTACCCATAACCCTAATCCGAACCCTAACCCTAACCCTAACCCTAACCCAAACCCGAACCCGAACCCTAACCCTAACACTAACCCGAACCCGAACCCTAACCCGAACCCGAACCCTAACCCTAACACAACCCTAACCCTAACCCGAACCCTAAACGTAACCCTAACCCGATCCCTAACCCTAACCCTAACCCTAACCCGAACCCGAACCCTAACCCTAACCCTACCCCGAACACTAAACCTAACCCTAACCCGAACCCTAACCCGAACCCTAACCCTAACCCTAAACCGAACCCTAACCCTAGCCCTAGCCCTAACCCTAACCCGAACCCGAACCCTAACCCTAACCCAAACCCTAAAGCGAACCCTAACCCTAACTCTAACCCTAACCCGAACCCTAACCCTAACCGTAACCCTAACCCTAACCCCTAACCCGAACCCGAACCCTAACCCTATCCCGGTCCCGAACACAAACCATAACCCTAACCCTAACCCAAACCCTAACCCGAAACCGAACCCTAACCCCTTACCCTAATTCCTAACCCTAACCCGAACCCTAACACTAACCCTAACCCAAACCCTAACCCGAACCCTAAACCTAACCATAACCCTAACCCTAAACCGAACCCTAACCCGAACGCTAAACCGAACCCTAACCCTAACCCTAACCCTAACCATAACCCGAACCCTAACCCTAACCCGAAACCTAACCCGAACCCTACCCCTAACCCTAACCCGAACCCTAACCCGAACACTAACCCGAACCCTAAACCTAACCCTAACCCGAACCCTAACCCGAACCCTAACCCTAACCTTAACCCTAACCCTAATCCCTAACCCTAACCCAAACCCTAACCCGAAACCGAACCCTAACCCCTTACCTAATTCCTAACCCTAACCGGAACCCTAACCCTAACCCTAACCCTAACCCTAACCCGAACCCTAATCCGAACCCGAAACCTAACCCTAACCCTAACCCGAACCCTAAACCTAACCCTAACACGAACCCTAACCCTAACACGAACCCTAACCCGAACCCTAACCCGAACCCTAACCCGAACCCTAACCCTAACCCTAAACCGAAACCTAACCCGAACCCAAGCCCTAACCCTAACCCGAACCCGAACCCTAACCCTAACCCGAACCCTAATCCGAACCCGAACCCTAACCCTAACCCTAACCCGAACCCTAAACCTAACCCTAACTCGAAACCTAACCCTAACACGAACCCTAACCCGAACCCTAACCCGAACCCTAACCCGAACCCTAACCCTAACCCTAACCCAAACCCTAAGCCGAAACCGAACCCTAACCCCTTACCTAATTCCTAACCCTAACCGGAACCCTAACCCTAACCCTAACCCAAACCCTAACCCGAACCCTAAACCTAACCGTAACCCTAACCCTAAACCGAACCCTATCCCTAACCCTAACCCTAACCCGAATCCGAACCCTAACCCGAACCCGAACCCTAACCCGAACACGAAACCGAACCCGAACCCTAACCCTAACCCTAACCTGAACCCTAACCCTAACCCTAAACCTAACCCTAAACCGAACCCTAAACCGAAACCCAACCTTAACCCTAACCTTAACCCGAACCCTAACCCTAACCCTAACCCTAACCCGAACCCTAACCCGAACCCTAACCCGAAACCTAACCCTAACCCTAACCCTAACCTGAACCCGAACCCTAAACCTAACCCGAACCCTAACCCTAAGCCTAACCCTAACCCGAACCCTAACCCGAACCCTAACCCTAACCCTAACCCTAACCCTAACCCGAACCCTAACCCTAACACTAACCCTAAACCTAACCCGAACCCTAACCCTAACCCTAACCCGAACCAACCTGAACCATAACCCTAACCCTAAACCGAACCCTAACCCTAACGCCAACCCCTAACCCGAACCCTAACCCTAACCCTATCCCGAACCCTAACCCTACACCTAACCCTAACCCTAACCCGAACCCGAACCCTAACCTGAACCCTACCCCTAACCCTAAACCGAAACCTAAACCAAACCTGAACCCTAACCCTAAACCTAACCCGAAACCTAACCCGAACCCTAACCCTAACCTGAACCCGAACCCTAACCCTAAACCTAACCCTAACACTAACCCTAACCCTAAAACTAACCCTAACCCGAACCCTAACCCGAACCCTAACCCTAACCCTAACCCGAACCCGAACCCTAACCCTAACCCAAACCTTAACCCGAACCCGAAACCTAACCCGAACCCGAACCCAAACCCGAACCCTAACCCTAACCTTAACCCGAACCCTATTCCGAACCTTAACCCTAAACCTAACCCGAACCCTAAACCTAACCCTAACCCAAACCCTAAACCGAACCCTAACCCTAAACCTAACCCTAACCCTAACCCTAACCCGAACCCTAACCCTAACCCTAACCCGAACCCTAACCCGAACCCTAACTCTAACCCTAACCTGAACATTAACCCCTAACCCTAACCCGAACACGAACCCTTACCCGAAACCAAACCCTAACCCTAACCCTAACCCGAACCCTAACCCGAACTCTAACTCTAACCCTAACCTGAACCTTAACCCCTAACCCGAACCCGAACCCTACCCCTAACCCTAATCCGAACCCTAAACCTAACCCTAACCCGAACCCTAACCCGAACTCTAACTCTAACCCTAACCTGAACACTAACCCCTAACCCTAACCCGAACCCTACCCCTAACCCTAATCCGAACCCTAAACCTAACCCTAACCCGAACCCAAACCCGAAACCGAACCTAACCCTAACCCTAACCCGAACCCGAACCCTAACCCTAACCCGAACCCTAACCCTAACACAACCCTAACCCTAACCCGAACCCTAACCCTAAACCTAACCCGAACCCTAACACTAACCCTAACCCTAACCCTAACCCTAACCCGAACCCTAACCCGAACCCGAACCCTAACCCTAACCCTAACCCGAACACTAAACCTAACCCTAACCCGAACCCTAACCCTAACACGAAACCTAAACCGAACCCTAACCCGAACCCTAACCCGAACCCTAACCCTAACCCTAAACCGAACCCTAACCCGAACCCTAGCCCTAACCCTAACCCGATCCCTAACCCTAACCCTAACCCAAACCCTAACCCGAACCCTAACCCTAACCCTAAACCTAACCCGAACCCTAACCCTAACCGTAACCCTAACCCTAACCCCTAACCCGAACCCGAACCCTAACCCTATCCCGGTCCCGAACCCAAACCATAACCCTAACCCTAACCCAAACCCTAACCCTAAACCTAACCCTAACCCTAACACTAACCCGAACCCTAACCCTACCCTAACGCTAACCCTAAACCGAACACTAACCCTAAACCTAACCCTAACCCTAACCCTAACCCTAACACCTAACCCTAAACCGAACCCTAACCCTAACTCGAACACTAACCCTAACCCTAACCCGAACCCTAATCCTAACCTTAACCCTAACTCTAACCCGAACCCTAACCCTAACCCTAACCCTAACCCTAACACTAACACTAACCCGAACCCGAACCCTAACCCTAACCCTAACCCTAACTCCTAACCCGAACCCGAACCCGAACACTAACCCGAAACCCGAACCCTAACTCTACCCCGAACCCGAACCCAAACCATAACCCTTACCCTAAACCGAAACCTAACCCTAACCCTAACCCTAACCCGAACCCGAACCATAACCCGAACCCTACCCATAACCCTAATCTGAACCCTAACCCTAACCCGAACCCTAAACGTAACCCTAACCCGAACCCTAACCCTAACACTAACCCGAACCCGAACCCTAACCCTAACCCGAACCCTAACCCTAACACAGACCTAACCCTAACCCGAACCCTAAACGTAACCCGAACCCGAACCCTAACCCTAACCCTAACCCTAACCCTAACCCTAACCCTAACGCGAACCCGAACCCTAACCCTAACCCTAACCCGAACACTAAACCTAACCCTAACCCGAACCCTAACCCTAACCCGAACCCTAACCCGAACCCTAACCCGAACCCTAACCCTAACCCTAAACCGAACCCTAACCCTAGCCCTAGCCCTAACCCTAACCCGAACCCGAACCCTAACCCTAACCCAAACCCTAAACCGAACCCTAACCCTAACTCTAACCCTAACCCGAACCCTAACCCTAACCGTAACCCTAACCCTAACCCCTAACCCGAACCCGAACCCTAACCCTATCCCAGTCCCGAACACA
>JAVLSZ010000085.1:37500-70000 GCA_032313775.1 Urocyon cinereoargenteus
CCCTAACCCTAACGCCAACCCCTAACCCGAACCCTAACCCTAACCCTATCCCGAACCCTAACCCTACACCTAACCCTAACCCTAACCCGAACCCGAACCCTAACCTGAACCCTACCCCTAACCCTAAACCGAAACCTAAACCAAACCTGAACCCTAACCCTAAACCTAACCCGAAACCTAACCCGAACCCTAACCCTAACCTGAACCCGAACCCTAACCCTAAACCTAACCCTAACACTAACCCTAACCCTAAAACTAACCCTAACCCGAACCCTAACCCGAACCCTAACCCTAACCCTAACCCGAACCCGAACCCTAACCCTAACCCAAACCTTAACCCGAACCCGAAACCTAACCCGAACCCGAACCCAAACCCGAACCCTAACCCTAACCTTAACCCGAACCCTATTCCGAACCTTAACCCTAAACCTAACCCGAACCCTAAACCTAACCCTAACCCAAACCCTAAACCGAACCCTAACCCTAAACCTAACCCTAACCCTAACCCTAACCCGAACCCTAACCCTAACCCTAACCCGAACCCTAACCCGAACCCTAACTCTAACCCTAACCTGAACATTAACCCCTAACCCTAACCCGAACACGAACCCTTACCCGAAACCAAAACCTAACCCTAACCCTAACCCGAACCCTAACCCGAACTCTAACTCTAACCCTAACCTGAACCTTAACCCCTAACCCGAACCCGAACCCTACCCCTAACCCTAATCCGAACCCTAAACCTAACCCTAACCCGAACCCTAACCCGAACTCTAACTCTAACCCTAACCTGAACACTAACCCCTAACCCTAACCCGAACCCTACCCCTAACCCTAATCCGAACCCTAAACCTAACCCTAACCCGAACCCAAACCCGAAACCGAACCTAACCCTAACCCTAACCCGAACCCGAACCCTAACCCTAACCCGAACCCTAACCCTAACACAACCCTAACCCTAACCCGAACCCTAAACCTAAACCTAACCCGAACCCTAACCCTAACCCTAACCCTAACCCTAACCCTAACCCGAACCCTAACCCGAACCCGAACCCTAACCCTAACCCTAACCCGAACACTAAACCTAACCCTAACCCGAACCCTAACCCTAACACGAAACCTAAACCGAACCCTAACCCGAACCCTAACCCGAACCCTAACCCTAACCCTAAACCGAACCCTAACCCGAACCCTAGCCCTAACCCTAACCCGAACCCTAACCCTAACCCTAACCCTAACCCGAACCCTAACCCTAACCGTAACCCTAACCCTAACCCCTAACCCGAACCCGAACCCTAACCCTATCCCGGTCCCGAACCCAAACCATAACCCTAACCCTAACCCAAACCCTAACCCTAAACCTAACCCTAACCCTAACACTAACCCGAACCCTAACCCTACCCTAACGCTAACCCTAAACCGAACACTAACCCTAAACCTAACCCTAACCCTAACCCTAACCCTAACACCTAACCCTAAACCGAACCCTAACCCTAACTCGAACACTAACCCTAACCCTAACCCGAACCCTAATCCTAACCTTAACCCTAACTCTAACCCGAACCCTAACCCTAACCCTAACCCTAACACTAACACTAACCCGAACCCGAACACTAACCCTAACCCTAACCCTAACTCCTAACCCGAACCCGAACCCGAACACTAACCCGAAACCCGAACCCTAACTCTACCCCGAACCCGAACCCAAACCATAACCCTTACCCTAAACCGAAACCTAACCCTAACCCTAACCCTAACCCGAACCCGAACCATAACCCGAACCCTACCCATAACCCTAATCTGAACCCTAACCCTATCCCGAACCCTAAACGTAACCCTAACCCGAACCCTAACCCTAACACTAACCCGAACCCGAACCCTAACCCTAACCCGAACCCTAACCCTAACACAGACCTAACCCTAACCCGAACCCTAAACGTAACCCGAACCCGAACCCTAACCCTAACCCTAACCCTAACCTTAACCCTAACCCTAACGCGAACCCGAACCCTAACCCTAACCCTAACCCGAACACTAAACCTAACCCTAACCCGAACCCTAACCCTAACCCGAACCCTAACCCGAACCCTAACCCGAACCCTAACCCTAACCCTAAACCGAACCCTAACCCTAGCCCTAGCCCTAACCCTAACCCGAACCCGAACCCTAACCCTAACCCAAACCCTAAACCGAACCCTAACCCTAACTCTAACCCTAACCCGAACCCTAACCCTAACCGTAACCCTAACCCTAACCCCTAACCCGAACCCGAACCCTAACCCTATCCCAGTCCCGAACACAAACCATAACCCTAACCCTAACCCAAACCCTAACCCGAAACCGAACCCTAACACCTTACCCTAATTCCTAACCCTAACACGAACCCTAACACTAACCCTAACCCAAACCCTAACCCGAACCCTAAACCTAACCATAACCCTAACCCTAAACCGAACCCTAACCCGAACGCTAAACCGAACCCTAACCCTAACCCTAACCCTAACCATAACCCGAACCCTAACCCTAAACCTAACCCTAACCCGAACCCTAACCCTAACCCTAACCCGAACCCAAACCCTAACCCTAACCCAAACCTTAACCCGAACCCGAAACCTAACCCGAACCCGAACCCGAACCCGCACCCTAACCCTAACCCGAACCCTATTCCGAACCTTAACCCTAAACCTAACCCGAACCCTAAACCTAACCCTAACCCATACCCTAACCCGAACCCTAACCCTAACCCTAACCCGAACCCTAACCCGAACCCTAACTCTAACCCTAACCTGAACACTAACCCCTAACCCTAACCCGAACACGAACCCTTACCCGAAACCGAACCCTAACCCTAACCCTAACCCGAACCCTAACCCGAACCCTAACCCTATCCCGGTCCCGAACCCAAACCATAACCCTAACCCTAACCCAAACCCTAACCCTAAACCTAACCCTAACCCTAACACTAACCCGAACCCTAACCCTACCCTAACGCTAACCCTAAACCGAACACTAACCCTAAACCTAACCCTAACCCTAACCCTAACCCTAACCCTAACACCTAACCCTAAACCGAACCCTAACCCTAACTCGAACACTAACCCTAACCCTAACCCGAACCCTAATCCTAACCTTAACCCTAACCCTAACCCGAACCCTAACCCTAACCGTAACCCTAACCCTAACACTAACCCGAACCCGAACCCGAACCCTAACCCTAACCCTAAACCTAACTCCTAACCCGAACCCGAACCCGAACACTAACCCGAAACCCGAACCCTAACTCTACCCCGAACCCGAACCCAAACCATAACCCTTACCCTAAACCGAACCCTAACCCTAACCCTAACCCTAACCCCAACCCGAACCATAACCCGAACCCTACCCATAACCCTAATCCGAACCCTAACCCTAACCCGAACCCTAAACGTAACCCTAACCCGAACCCTAACCCTAAACCTAACCCGAACCCGAAACCTAACCCTAACCCGAACCCTAACCCGAACCCTAACCCTAACCCTAACCCTAACACGAACACTAACCCTAACCCTAACCTGAACCCGAACACTAAACCGAAACCTAACCCTAACCCTAACCCGAACCCTAACCCTAACCCGAACCTGAAACCTAACCCTTACACGAACCCTAACCCGAACCCTAAACCTAACCCTAACCCTAATCCTAACCCGAAACTTAACCTTAACCCTACCCGGAACCCTAACCATAACCCTAACCCGAACCCGAACCCTAACCACTTACTGAATCCTAAACCTAACCCGAACCCTAACCCTAACCCGAACCCTAAGCCTAACCCTAACCCTAACCGGAACCCTAACCCTAACCCTAAACCGACCCCTAACCCTAACCCTAACCCGAACACTAACCCTAACCCTAAACCTAACCCTACCCGAACACTAACCCTAACCCTAACCCTAACCCTAACCCTAAAACCTAACCCTAACCCTAACCCTAACCCTAACCCGAACCCTAACACTAACCCTAAACCTAACCCTAACCCTAAACCTCACCCTAACCCTAAACCTAACCCGAACCCTAACCCTAACCCTAACCCTAACACCTAACCCTAACCCGAACCCTAACCCTAAACCTAACCCGAACCCTAACCCGAACCCTAACCCTAATCCTAACCCGAACCCTAACCCTAACCCGAACCCGAACCCTAACCCCAAACCTAACCCTAATCCGAATCCTAACCCTAACCCTAACCCGAACACTAACCCTAACCCTAACCCTAACCCGAACCCTAACACTAACCCTAACCCTAACCCAATCCCTAACCCGAACCCTAACGCTAACCTTAACCCTAACCCGAACCCTAACCCTAACCCTAACTCTAACCCGAACCCGATCCCTAACCCTAACCCGAACCCTAACCCGAACCCTAACCCGAACCCTAAACCTAACCCTAACCCTAAACTTAACCCGAAACCTAAACCTAACCCGAACCCTAACCCTAACCCTAACCCTAACCCGAACCCTAACCCGAACCCTAACCCTAACCCTAACCCTAACCCTAACCCTAACCCTAACCCTAACCTGAACCCTAACTCTAACTCTAACCCTAACCCTAACCCGAACCCTAACCCTAACCCGAACCCAAACCCGAACCCTAACCCTAACCCTAAACCGAACCCTAACCCTAACCCTAACCCCTACCCCGAACCCTAACCCTAACCCAAACCCGAACCCTAACCCTAAACCTAACCCTAACCCTAACCCGAACCAGAACCCTAACCCGAACCCTACCCCTGAACCTAATCAGAACCCTAACCCTAACCCTAACCCAAACCCGAACCCGAACCCTAACCCTAACCCTAACCCTAACCCGAACCCGTACCCTAACCCTAACCCGAACCCTAACCTAACACAACCCTAACCCTAACCCGAATCCTAACCCTAACCCTAACCCGAACCCTAACCCTAACCCTAACCCTAACCCTAACCCGAACCCTAACCCGAACCCGAACCCTAACCCTAACCCTAACCCGAACACTAAACCTAACCCTAACCCGAACCCTAACCCTAACACGAACCCTAACCCGAACCCTAACCCGAACTCTAACCCGAAACCTAAACCGAACTCTAACCCGAACCCTAGTCCTAACCCTAACCCGGACCCGAACCCTAACCTAACCCTAAACCTAACCCGAACCCTAACCCTAACCGTAACCCTAACCCTAACCCCTAACCCGAACCCGAACCCTAACCCTATCCCTGTCCCGAACCCAAACCATAACCCTAACCCTAAACCAAACCCTAACCCTAAACCTAACCATAACCTTAACACTAACCCGAAACCCTAACCCTAACCCTAACCCTAACCCTACCCCTAACCCTAACACCTAAACCTAACCCGAAGCCTAACCCTAACTCCAACACTAACCCTAACACTAACCCGCACCCTAATCCTAACCTTAACCCTAACCCTAACCCGAACCCTAACCCTAACCCTAATCCTAACCCTAACCCTAACCCGAACCCGAACCCGAACCCTAACCCTAACCCTAACCCTAACTCCTAACCCGAACCCGAACCCGAACCCTAACCCGAACCCGAACCCTAACCCTACCCCGAACCCGAACCCAAACCATAACCCTAACTCTAACCCGAAACCTAAGCCTAAACCTAACCCTAACCCGAACCCTAACCCTAATCCTAACACTAACCCTAGCCCGAACACTAACCCTAACCCTAACCCTAACCCTAACTATAACCCCTAACCCTAACCCGAACCCTAACCCTAACTCGAACACTAAACCTAACCCTACCCCGAATCCTAACCCTAAACCTAACCCTAACCCTAACCCTAACCCGAACCCTAACCCTAAACCTAACCCTAACCCTAACCCTAACCCGAAACCTAACCCGAACCCTAACCCTAACCCTAACCCTAACCCGAACCCTAACCCTAACCCTAACCTGAACCCGAACACTAAAACGAAACCTAACCCTAACCCTAACCCGAACCCTAACCCTAACCCGAACCGAAACCTAACCCTAACACGAACCCTAACCCGAACCCTAAACCTAACCCTAACCCTAATCCTAACCTGAAACCTAACCCTAAACCTAACCGGAACCTTAACCCTAAACCTAACCCGAACCCGAACCCAAACCACTTACCCGAATCCTAACCCTAACCCGAACCCTAACCCTAACCCGAACCCTAAGCCTAACCCTAACCCTAACCCGAACCCTAACCCTAACCCTAAACCGACCCCTAACCCTAACCCTAACCCGAACCCGAAACCTAACCCGAACCCTAACCCTAACCATAACCCGAACCCTAACCCTAAACCTAACCGTAACCCTAATCCTAAACCTAACCCCTAACCCTCACCCTAACCGTAACCCTAAACCTAAAACCTAACCCTAACCCTAACCCTAACCCTAACCCGAACCCTAACACTAACCCTAACCCTAACCCTAACCCTAACCCTAACCCTAACCCGAACCCTAAACCTAACCCTAACCCGAACCCTAACCCGAGACCTAACCCTAACCCTAACCCGAAACCTAACCCTAACCCTAACCCGAACCCTAACCCTAACCCTAATCCTAACCCTAACCCTAACCCTAACCCTAACCCGAACCCTATCCCTAACCCGAACCCGAAACCTAACCCTAACACCAACCCGAACCCTAAAGCTAACCCGAACACGAACCCTAACCCGAACCCTAACCCTAACCCGAACCCGAACCCTAACCCCAAACCTAACCCTAAACCGAATCCTAACCCTAACACTAACCCGAACACTAACCCTAACCCTAAACCTAAACCGAACCCTAACCCTAACCCGAACCCGAACCCTAACCCTAACCCGAACACTAACCCGAACCCTAACCCGAACCCTAACCCGAACGCTAACCCAAACCCTAACCCTAACCCTAACCCGAACCCTAACCCGAACCCTAACCCGAACCCTAACCCTACCCCTAACCCTAACCCTAACCCGAACCCTAACCCTAAATCAAACCCTAAACCTAAACCTAACCCGAACCCTAAACTTAACACGAACCCGAACCCTAAACCTAAGCCTAACCCCGAACCCGAACCCTAAACCTAACCCTAACCCTATACCTAACCAGAACCCTAACCCTAACCCTAACCCGAAACATAACCCTAACCCGAACCCGAACCCTAACCCTAACCTGAAACCTAACCGGAACCCAACCCAAACCCGAACCCTAACCCTAACCCGAACCCTAAACCTAACCCTAACCCTAACCCGAAACCTAAACCTAACCCGAACCCTAACCATAAACCTAACCCGAACCCTAACCCTAACACTAACACGAACCCTAACCGTAACCCGAACCCTAACCCTAACCCTAACCCTAACCCGAACCCTAATCCTAACCCTAACCCGAACCCTAAACCGAACCCTTACACTAACCCTAATCTGAACACTAAATCCTAACCCTTACCCGAACCAGAACCCTAACCCGAACCCTAAGCCGAACCCTAAGCCGAACCCGAACCCTAACCCAAACCCGAACCCTAACCCGAACCCTAAACCTAAACCTAACCCTAAACCTAACCCTAACCCTAACCCTAAGCCTAACCCGAACCCTAACCCTAACCCTAACCCGAACCCTAACCCGAACCCTAACCCGCACCCTAAACCTAACCCTAACCCGAACCCTAACCCTAACACGAACCCTAACCCTAACCCTAACCCGAACCCTAACCCGAACCCTAACCCTAACCCTAAACCGAACCCTAACCCGAACCCTAGTCCTAACCCTAACCCGGACCCGAACCCTAACCCTAACCCAAACCCTAACCCGAACCCTAACCCTAACCGTAACCCTAACCCTAACCCCTAACCCGAACCCGAACCCTAACCCTATCCCGGTCCCGAACCCAAACCATAACCCTAACCCTAACCCAAACCCTAACCCTAAACCTAAACATAACCCTAACACTAACCCGAACCCTAACCCTAACCCTAACCCTAATCCTAAACCTAACCCTAACCCGAACCCTAACCCGAACCCTAACCCTAACCCTAACCCTAACCCTAACCCGAACCCTAACCCTAACCCTAACCTGAACCCGAACACTAAACCGAAACCTAACCCTAACCCTAACCCGAACCCTAACCCTAACCCGAACCGAAACCTAACCATAACACGAACCCTAACCCGAAACCTAAACCTAACACTAACCCTAATCCTAACCTGAAACCTAACCCTAACCCTAACCGGAATCTTAACCCTAACCCTAACCCGAACCCGAACCCAAACCGCTTACCCGAATCCTAACCCTAACCCGAACCCTAACCCTAACCCGAACCCTAAGCCTAACCCTAACCCTAACCCGAACCCTAACCCTAACCCTAAACCGACCCCTACCACTAACCCTAACCCGAACACTAACCCTAACCCGAACCCGAAACCTAACCCGAACCCTAACCCTAACCATAACCCGAACCCTAACCCTAAACCTAACCGTAACCCTAACCCTAAACCTAACCCCTAACCCTCACCCTAACCGTAACCCTAAACCTAAAACCTAACCCTAACCCTAACCCTAACCCTAACCCGAACCCTAACACTAACCCTAACCCTAACCCTAACCCTAACCCTAACCCTAAACCTAAACCGAACCCTAAACCTAACCCTAACCATAACCCCTAACCCTAACACGAACCCTAACACTAATCCTAACCCGAACCCTAACCCGAGACCTAACCCTAACCCTAACCCGAAACCTAACCCTAACCCTAACCCGAACCCTAACCCTAACCCTAATCCTAACCCTAACCCTAACCCTAACCCTAACCCGAACCCTATCCCTAACCCGAACCCGAAACCTAAACCGAAACCTAACCCTAACACCAACCCGAACCCTAAACCTAACCCGAACACGAACCCTAACCCGAACCCTAACCCTAACCCTAACTCTAAACCTAACCTTAAACCTAACCCTAAACCTAACCCGAACCCTAACCCTAACCCTAAACCTAACCCGAACCCTAACCCTAACCCGAACCCGAACCCTAACCCCAAACCTAACCCTAAACCGAATCCTAACCCTAACACTAACCCGAACACTAACCCTAACCCTAACCCTAAACCGAACCCTAACCCTAACCCGAACCCGAACCCTAACCCTAACCCGAACCCTAACCCGAACCCTAACCCGAACCCTAACCCGAACGCTAACCCAAACCCTAACCCGAACTCTAACCCGAACCCTAACCCGAACCCTAACCCTAACCCTAACCCGAAACCTAACCCGAACCCTAACCCGAACCCTAACCCTACCCCTAACACTAAACCTAACCCGAACCCTAACCCTAAACCAAACCCTAAACCTAACCCTGACCCGAACCCTAACCTTAACACGAACCCGAACCCTAAACCTAAGCCTAACCCCGAACCCGAACCCTAAACCTAACCCTAACCCTAAACCTAACCAGAACCCTAACCCTAACCCTAACCCGAAACATAACCCTAACCCGATCCCGAACCCTAACCCTAACCTGAAACCTAACCGGAACCCAACCCAAACCCGAACCCTAACCCTAACCCGAACCCTAAACCTAACCCTAACCCTAACCCGAAACCTAAACCTAACCTGAACCCTAACCATAAACCTAACCCGAACCCTAACCCTAACCCTAACCCGAACACTAACCGTAACCCGAACCCTAACCCTAACCCTAACCCTAACCCGAACCCTAACCCTAACCCTAACCCGAACCCTAACCCGAACCCTAACCCGCACCCTAACACTAACCCTAATCTGAACACTAAATCCTAACCCTTACCCGAACCAGAACCCTGACCCGAACCCTAAGCCGAACCCTAAGCCATACCCGAACCCTAACCCAAACCCGAACCCTAACCCGAACCCTAAACCTAAACCTAACCCTAAACCTAACCCTAACCCTAACCCTAACCCTAACCCGAACCCTAACCCTAACCCTAACCCGAACCCTAACCCAAACCCTAACCCGCACCCTAAACCTAACCCTAACCCGAACCCTAACCCTAACACGAACCCTAACCCTAACCCTAACCCGAACCCTAACCCGAACCCTAACCCGCACCCTAAACCTAACCCTAACCCGAACCCTAACCCTAACACGAACCCTAACCCGAACCCTAACCCGAACCCTAACCCGAACCCTAACCCTAACCCTAAACCGAACCCTAACCCGAACCCTAGTCCTAACCCTAATCCGGACCCGAACCCTAACCCTAACCCAAACCCTAACCCGAACCCTAACCCTAACCCTAACCCTAACCTGAACCCTAACCCTAACCGTAACCCTAACCCTAACCCCTAACCCGAACCCGAACCCTAACCCTATCCCGGTCCCGAACCCAAACCATAACCCTAACCCTAACCCAAACCCTAACCCTAAACCTAAACATAACCCTAACACTAACCCGAACCCTAACCCTAACCCTAACCCTAATCCTAAACCGAACACTAACCCTAAACCTAACCCTAACCCTACCCCTAACCCTAACACCTAACCCTAACCTTAACCCTAACCCTAACCCGAACCCTAACCCTAACCCTAATCCTAACCATAACCCTAACCCGAACCCGAACCCGAACCAGAACCCTAACCCTAACCCTAACTCCTAACCCGAACCCAAACCCGAACCCGAACCCGAACCCTAACCCTAACTCCTAACCCGAACCCGAACCCGAACACTAACCCGAAACCCGAACCCTAACTCTACCCCGAACCCGAACCCAAACCATAACCCTTACCCTAAACCGAACCCTAACCCTAACCCTAACCCTAACCCGAACCCTAACCCTAATCCTAACCCTAACCCTAACCCGAACACTAACCCTAACCCTAACCCTAACCCTAACTATAACCCCTAACCCTAACCCGAACCCTAACCCTAACTCGAACACTAAACCTAACCCTACCCCGAACCCTAACCCTAACCCTAACCCTAACCCTAACCCTAACCCGAAACCTAACACTAAACCTAACCCTAACCCTAACCCTAACCCGAACCCTAACCCGAACCCTAACCCTAACCCTAACCCTAACCCGAACCCTAACCCTAACCCTAACCTGAATCCGAACACTAAACCGAAACCTAACCCTAACCCTAACCCGAACCCTAACCTTAACCCGAACCCGAAACCTAACCCTAACACGAACCCTAACCCAAACCCTAAACCTAACCCTAACCCTAATCCTAACCCGAAACTTAACCCTAACCCTACCCGGAACCCTAACCATAACCCTAACCCGAACCCGAACCCTAACAACTTACCCGAATCCTAAACCTAAACCGAACCCTAACCCTAACCCGAACCCTAAGCCTAAACCTAACCCTAACCGGAACCCTAACCCTAACCCTAAACCGACCCCTAACCCTAACCCTAACCCGAACACTAACCCTAACCCTAAACCTAACCATAACCCGAACCCTAACACTAACCCTAACCCTAACCCTAACCCTAAAACCTAACCCTAACCCTAACCCTAACCCTAACCCTAACCCGAACCCGAACCCTAACCCTAACCCTAACCCGAACACTAAACATAACCCTAACCCGAACCCTAACCCTAACACGAACCCTAACCCGAACCCTAACCCGAACCCTAACCCGAACCCTAACCCGAACCCTAAACCGAACTCTAACCCGAACCCTAGTCCTAAACCTAACCCGGACCCGAACCCTAACCCTAACCCTAAACCTAACCCGAACCCTAACCCTAACCGTAACCCTAACCCTAACCCCTAACCCGAACCCGAACCCTAACCCTATCCCGGTCCCGAACCCAAACCATAACCCTAACCCTAAACCAAACCCTAACCCTAAACCTAACCATAACCCTAACACTAACCCGAAACCCTAACCCTAAACCTAACCCTAACCCTACCCCTAACCCTAACACCTAACCCTAACCCGAAGCCTAACCCTAACTCCAACACTAACCCTAACACTAACCCGCACCCTAATCCTAATCTTAACCCTAACCCTAACCCGAACTCTAACCCTAACCCTAATCCTAACCCTAACCCTAACCCGAAGCCGAACCCGAACCCTAACCCTAACCCTAACTCCTAACCCGAACCCGAACCCGAACCCTAACCCGAACCCGAACCCTAACCCTACCCCGAACCCGAACCCAAACCATAACCCTAACCCGAACCCGAACCCTAACCCTAAACCTAACCCTAACCCGAACCCTAACCCTAATCCTAACACTAACCCTAGCCCGAACACAAACCCTAACCCTAACCCTAACCCTAACTATAACCCCTAACCCTAACCCGAACCCTAACCCTAACTCGAACACTAAACCTAACCCTACCCCGAACCCTAACCCTAAACCTAACCCTAACCCTCACCCTAACCCGAACCCTAACCCTAAACCTAACCCTAACCCTAACCCTAACCCGAACCCTAACCCGAACCCTAACCCTAACCCTAACCCTAACCCTAACCCTAACCCTAACCCGAACACTAACCCTAACCCTAACCTGAACCCGAACACTAAACCGAAACCTAACCCTAACCCTAACCCGAACCCTAACCCTAACCCGAACCGAAACCTAACCCTAACACGAACCCTAACCCGAACCCTAAACCTAACCCTAACCCTAATCCTAACCTGAAACCTAACCCTAACCCTAACCGGAACCTTAACCCTAAACCTAACCCGAACCCGAACCCAAACCACTTACCCGAATCCTAACCCTAACCCGAACCCTAACCCTAACCCGAACCCTAAGCCTAACCCTAACCCTAACCCGAACCATAACCCTAACCCGAACCCGAAAACTAACCCAAACCCTAACCCTAACCATAACCCGAACCCTAACCCTAACCCTAACCATAACCCTAACCCTAAACCTAACCCCTAACCCTCACCCTAACCGTAACCCTAACCCTAAAACCTAACCCTAACCCTAACCCTAACCCTAACCCGAACCCTAACACTAACCCTAACCCTAACCCTAACCCTAACCCTAAACCTAACCCGAACCCTAAACCTAACCCTAACCCTAACCCCTAACCCTAACCCGAACCCTAACACTAATCCTAAACCGAACCCTAACCCGAAACCTAACCCTAACCCTAACCCGAAACCTAACCCTAACCCTAACCCGAACCCTAACCCTAACCCTAATCCTAACCCTAACCCTAACCCTAACCCTAACCCGTACCCTAACCCTAACCCGAACCCGAAACCTAAACCGAAACCTAACCCTAACACCAACCCGAACCCTAAACCTAACCCGAACACGAACCCTAACCCGAACCCTAACCCTAACCCTAACCCTAAACCTAACCTTAACCCTAACCCTAAACCTAACCCTAACCCTAACCCTAACCCGAACCCTAACCCTAACCCGAACCCGAACCCTAACCCCAAACCTAACCCTAAACCGAATCCTAACCCTAACACTAACCCGAACACTAACCCTAACCCTAACCCTAAACCGAACCCTAACCCTAACCCGAACCCGAACCCTAACCCTAACCCGAACCCTAACCCGAACCCTAACCCGAACCCTTACCCGAACGCTAACCCAAACCCTAACCCGAACCCTAACCCGAACCCTAACCCTAACCCTAACCCTAACCCTAACCCGAACCCTAACCCGAACCCTAACCCGAACCCTAACCCTACCCCTAACCCTAACCCTAACCCGAACCCTAACCCTAAACCAAACCCTAAACCTAACCCTAACCCGAACCCTAACCTTAACACGAACCCGAACCCTAAACCTAAGCCTAACCCCGAACGCGAACCCTAAACCTAACCCTAACCCTAAACCTAACCAGAACCCTAACCCTAACCCTAACCCGAAACATAACCCTAACCCGAACCCGAACCCTAACCCTAACCTGAAACCTAACCGGAACCCAACCCAAACCCGAACCCTAACCCTAACCCGAACCCTAAACCTAACCCTAACCCTAACCCGAAACCTAAACCTAACCCGAACCCTAACCATAAACCTAACCCGAACCCTAACCCTAACCCTAACCCGAACCCTAACCGTAACCCGAACCCTAACCCTAACCCTAACCCTAACCCTAACCCGAACCCTAACCCTAACCCTAACCCGAACCCTAACCCGAACCCTAACCCGCACCCTAACCCTAACCCTAATCTGAACACTAAATCCTAACCCTTACCCGAAGCCGAACCCTAACCCGAACCCTAAGCCGAACCCGAACCCTAACCCAAACCCAAACCCTAACCCGAACCCTAAACCTAAACCTAACCCTAACCCTAACCCGAAACTTAACCCTAACCCTAACCCTAACCCTATCCCGAACCCTAACCCTAACCCTAACTCTAACCCTAAACCTAAACCTAAACCGAACCCTAAACCTAACCCTAACCCTAACCCTAACCCTAACCCGAACCCGAACCCTAACCCTAACCCGAAACCTAACCCGAACCCAACCCTAACCCGAACCCTAACCCTAACCCGAACCCTAACCCTAACCCTAACCCTAAACCTAACCATAACTCTAACCCTAAACCTAACCCTAACCCGAACCCTAACCCTAACCCTAACACGAACCCTAACCCTAACCCGAACCCTAACCTAACCCTAACCCTATCACGAACCCTAACCCGAACCCTTACCCGAACCCTAACCCTAACCCGAACCCTAACGCTAACCCGAACCCGATCCCTAACCCTAACCCTAACCCTAACCCTAACCCGAAACATAACCCTAACACTAACCCTAACCCTAAACGTAACCCTAACCCGAAACTTAACCATAACCCTAACCCGAAACCTAAACCGAACCCTAAACCTAAACCTAACCCTAAACCTAACCCGAAACCTAACCCTAACCTAACCCTAACCCTAACCCGAACCCTAACCCTAACCCTAACTCTAACCCTAAACCTAACCCTAACCTGAACCCTAACCCTAACCCTAACCCGAACCCTAACCCGAACCCTAACCCGAACCCTAACCCTACCCCTAACCCTAACCCTAACCCTAACCCGAACCCTAACCCTAACCCAAACCCTAACCCTAACCCTAACCCGAACACTAACCCTAACCCTAAACCTAACCCGAACCCTAACCCGAACCCTAACCCGAACCCTAACCCGAACCCGAACCCTAACGCTAACCCAAACCCGAACCCTAACCCGAACCCGAACCCTAACCCTAACCCGAACCCTAACCCTAACCCTAACCCGAAATCTAACCCGAACCCTAACACTAACCCTAACCCTAATCCTAACCCGAACCCTAACCCTAACACTAACCGGAACCCTAACACTAACCCTAACCCGAACCCGAACCCTAAACCCTTAAACGAATCCTAACCCTAACCCGAACCCTAACCCGAACCCTAACCCTAAGACTAACCCCGAACCCGAACCCTAACCCTAACCCTAACCCTAACCCGAACCCTAACCCGAACCCTAACCCGAACCCGAACCCTAACCCTAACCCGAACCCGAACCCTAACCCCAACCCTAACCGGAACCCTAACCCTAACCCTAACCCGAACCCGAACACTAACCCCTTACCCGAATCCTAACCCTAACCCGAACCCTAACCCGAACCCTAACACTAAAACTAACCCCGAACCCGAACCCTAACCCTAACCCTAACCCTAACCCGAACCCTAACCCGAACGCTAACCCGAACCCGAACCCTAACACTAACCCGACCCCGAACCCTAACCCTAACCCTAACCCGAACCCTAACCGTAAGCCGAACCCTAACCCTAACCCTAACCCGAACCCTAAACCTAACCCTAACCCGACCCCTAACCTGAAACCTAACACGAACCCTAACCCTAACCCTAACCCTAACCCTAACCCGAACCCTAACCCTAACCCGAACCCTAACCCTAACCCGAACCCGAACCCTAAACCTAAAACGAAACCTAACCCGAACCCAACCCAAACCCTAACCCTAACCCGAACACTAACCCGAACCCTAACCCGAACCCTAACCCTAACCCTAACCCTAATCCTAACCCGAACCCTAACCCTAACACTATCCGGAACCCTATCACTAACCCGAACCCTAACCCGAACCCTAACCCGAACCCTAACCCTACCCCTAACCCTAACCCTAACCCTTCCCCGAACCCCTAACCTGAAACCTAACCCGAACCCTAACCCTAACCCTAAACCTAACCCGAACAATAACCCTAACCCTAACCCGAACCTTAACCGTAACCCGAACCCTAAACCCAACCCTAACCCTAACCCTAACCCGAACCCTAACCCGAAACCTAACCCGAACCCTAACCCTAACACTAACCTGAACACTAACCGCTAACCATAACCCGAACCCGAACCCTTACCCAAACCCGAACCCTAACCCGAACCCGAACCCTAACCCTAACCTGAACACTAACCCCTAACCCGAACCCGAACCCTAACCCGAAACCTAACCCTAACCCTAACCCGAACCCTAACCCGAACCCTAACCCGAACCCTAACCCTAACCCTAACCCGAACCCTAACCATGACCCTAACCCGAAACCTAACCCTAACCCTAACCCAAACCCTAACCCGAACCTTAACCCTAACCCTAACCCTAACCCGAACCCTAACCCGAACCCTAACCCTAATCCTAACCCGAACCCTAACCCTAACACTATCCGGAACCCTATCACTAACCCGAACCCTAACCCGAACCCTAACCCGAACCCTAACCCTACCCCTAACCCTAACCCTAACCCTTCCCCGAACCCGAACCCAAACCTTAACCCTAACGCTAACCCGAACCCTTACCCGAACCCAAACCCTAACGCTAACCCTAACCCGAACCCTAACCCTAACCCTAACCCTAACCCCTAACCCTAACCCGAACCCTAACACTAACACTAACCCTAACCCTAATCCTAACCCTAACCCGAACCCTAACCCTAACCCTAACCCGAACCCTAACCCGAACCCGAACCCTAACCCGAACCCGAAACCTAACCCTAACCCGAACCCTAACCCTAACCCTAACCCGAATCCTAACCCTAACCCTAACCCGAACCCTACCCCGAACCCTAACCCGAATCCTAACCCTAACCCTAATCTGAACACTAAATCCTAACCCTTACCCGAACCCGAACCCTAACCTGAACCCGAAACCTAACCCGAACCCGAAACGTAACCCAAACCCGAACCCGAACCCGAACCCTAACCCTAACACTAACCTGAACCCTAACCCTAACCCTAACCCTAACCCTAACCCTAACCCGAACCCTAACCCTAACCCTCACTCTAACCCTAAACCTAACCCTAACCCTAACCCGAAACCTAACCATAAACCTAACCCGAACCCTAACCCGAACCCTAAACCTAAACCAAACACTAAACCTAACCCGAAACCTAACCCTAACCCGAACCCTAACACTAACCCGAACCCTAACACTAACCCTAACCCTAACCCTAACCCTAACCCGAACCCTAACCCTAACACTAACCCGAACCCTAACCCTAACCCTAACCCTAACCCTAACCCGAAACCTAACCCGAACCCGAACCCTAACCCTAACCCGAAACCTAACCGGAACCCAACCCAAACCCGAACCCTAACCCTAACCCGAACCCTAAACCTAACTCTAACCCTAACCCGAAACCTAAACCTAACGCGAACCCTAACCCTAAACCTAACCCGAACCCTAACCCTAACCCTAACCCGAACCCTAACAGTAACCCGAACCCTAACCCTAACCCTAACCCTAACCCTAACCCGAACCCTAACCCTAACCCTAACCCGAACCCTAAACCGAACCCTAACCCGAACCCTAACCCTAACCCTAATCTGAACACTAAATCCTAACCCTTACCCGAACCCGAACCCTAACCCGAACCCGAAACCTAACCCAAACCCGAACCCTAAACCAAACCCAAACCCGAACCCGAACCCTAACCCTAACCCTAACCTGAACCCTAACCCTAACTCTAACCCTAACCCTAACTCGAACCGTAACCCTAACCCTCACTCTAACCCTAAACCTAACCCTAACCGGAACCCTAACCATAATACTAACCCGAACCCTAACCCGAACCCTAAACTTAAACCAAACTCTAAACCTAACCCGAACCCTAACCCTAACCCTAACCTGAACCCGAACACTAAACCGAAACCTAACCCTAACCTAACCCGAACCCTAACCCTAACCCGAACCCGAACCCTAACACGAACCCTAACCCGAACCCTAAACCTAACCCTAACCCTAATCCTAACCTGAACCCTAACCCTAACCCTAACCGGAACCCTAAACCTAACCCGAACCCGAACCCTAACCACTTACCCGAATCCTAACCCTAACCCGAACCCTAACCCTAACCCGAACCCTAAGCCTAACCCTAACCCTAACCCGAACCCTAACCCTAACCCTAACCCGAACCCTAACCCCAAACCTAACCGGAACCCTAACCCTAACCCTAACCCGAACCCGAACACTAACTCCTTACCCGAATCCTAACCCTAACCCGAACCCTAACCCGAACCCTAACACTAAACCTAACCCGGAACCCGAACCCTAACCCTAACCCTAACCCTAACCCGAACCCTAACCCGAACCCTAACCCGAACCCGAACCCTAACCCTAACCCGACCCCGAACCCTAACCCTAACCCGAACCCTAACCGTAACACGAACCCTAAACCTAACCCGAAACCTAACCCTAACGCTAACCCTAACCCGAACCCTAACCCTAAACCTAACCCTAACCCCTAACCCTAACCCGAACCCTAACACTAACCCTAACCCTAAACCTAAACCTAACCCGAACCCTAACCCTAACCCGAACCCTAACCCGAACCCTAACCCTAACACTAACCTGAACACTAACCCCTAACCCTAACCCAAACCCGAACCCTAACCCGAACCCGAAACCTAACCTTAACCCGAACCCTAACCCTAACCCTAACCCGAACCCTAACCCTAACCCTAACCCGAACCCTACCCCGAACCCTAACCCGAATCCTAACCCTAACCCTAATCTGAACACTAAATCCTAACCCTTACCCGAACCCGAACCCTAACCTGAACCCGAACCCTAACCCGAACCCGAACCCTAACCCAAACCTGAACCCGAAACCGAACCCTAACCATAACACTAACCTGAACCCTAACCCTAACCCTAACCCGAACCCTAACCCTAACCCTCACTCTAACCCTAAACCTAACCCTAACCCTAAACCGAAACCTAACCATAAACCTAACCCGAACCCTAAACCGAACCCTAAACCTAAACCAAACACTAAACCTAACCCGAAACCTAACCCTAACCCTAACCCTAACCCGAACCCTAACACTAACCCTAACCCTAACCCTAACCCTAACCCTAACCCGAACCCTAACCCGAACCCGAACCCTAACCCTAACCCGAAACCTAACCGGAACCCAACCCAAACCCGAACACTAACCCTAACCCGAACCCTAAACCTAACCCTAACCCTAAACCTAACCCTAACCCTAACCCTAACCCGAAACCTAACACTAACCCGAACCCTAACCCTAACCCTAACCCGAACCGTAACCCTAAACCTAACCCCAACCCTTACCCGAACCCTAACACGAACCCTAACCCTACCCCTAACCCTAACCCTGCCCCTAAACCGAACCCTAACCCTAAACCAAACCCTAACCCTAACCCTAACCCGAACCCTAACCTTAACACGAACCCGAACCCTAAACCTAAGCCTAACCCCGAACACGAACCCAAAACCTAACCCTAACCCTAACCCGATCCCGAACCCTAAACCTAACCCTAACCCTAACCCGAACCCTAACCCGAACCCTAACCCGAACCCGAACCCTAACCCGAACCCTACCCCGAACCCTAACCCGAATCCTAACCCTAACCCTAATCTGAAAACTAAATCCTAACCCTTACCCGAACCCGAACCCTAACCTGAACCCGAACCCTAACCCGAACCCTAACCCTAACCCAAACCCGAACCCGAACCCGAACCCTAACCCTAACCCTAACCTGAACCCTAACCTTAACCGTAACCCTAACCCTAACAAGAACCGTAACCCTAACCCTCACTCTAACCCTAAACCTAACCCTAACCCGAACCCTAACCATAATACTAACCCGAAACCTAACCCGAACCCTATACTTAAACCAAACTCTAAACCTAACCCGAAACCTAACCCTAACCCTAACCCTAACCCTAACCCTAACCCTAACCCTCACCGGAACCCTAACCCTAACCCTAACTCTAACCCTAAACCTAACCCTAACCCGAACCCTAACCCTAACCCTAACCCGAACCCTAACCGGAACCCTAACCCGAAACCTAACCCTACCCCTAACCCTAACCCTAACCCGAAACCTAACCCTAAACCTAAACCTAACCCTAAACCTAACCCGAACCCTAACCATAACCCTAACCCAAACCCTAACCCGAAGCCTAAACCTAAACCTAACCCTAAACCTAATCCGAAACCTAACCCTAACCCTAACCCTAACCCTAACCCTAACCCGAACCCTAACCCTAACCCTCACTCTAACCCTAAACCTAACCCTAACCCGAACCCTAACCATAACACCTAACCCTAACCCGAACCCTAACTCTAATTCGAACACTAAACCTAACCCTAACCCGAACCCTAATCCTAACCTTAACCCTAACCCTAACCCGAACCCTAACCCTAACCCTAATCCTAACCCTAACCCTAACCCGAAACCGAACCCGAACCCTAACCCTAACCCTAACACTAACTCCTAAACCGAACGCGAACACGAACCGTAATCCGAACACGAACCCTAACCCTACCCCGAACCCGAACCCAAACCATAACCCTAACCCTAACCAGAACCCTAACCCTAACCCTAACCCTAACCCGAACCCTAACCCTAACCCGAACCCTAACCCTAACTCGAACACTAACCCTAACCCTAACCCTAACTATAACCCCTAACCCTAACCCGAACCCTAACCCTAATTCGAACACTAAACCTAACTCTAACCCGAAGCCTAACACTAACCCTAACCCTAACCCTAACCCGAACCCTAACCCTAAACCTAACCCTAACCCTAACCCGAACACTAACCCGAACCCTAACCCTAACCGTAACCCTAACCCTAACCCGAACCCTAACCCTAACCCTAAACTGAACCCGAACACTAAACCGAAACCTAACCCTAACACTATCCCGAACCCTAACCCTAACCCGAACCCGAACCCTAACACGAACCCTAACCCGAACCCTAAACCTAACCCTAACCCTAATCCAAACCCGAACCCTAACCCTAACCCTAACCGGAACCCTAAACCTAACCCGAACCCGAAACCTAACCACTTACCCGAATCCTAACCCTAACCTGAACCCTAACCCTAACCCGAACCCTAAGCCTAACCCTAACCCGAACCCTAACCCCAACCCTAACTGGAACCCTAACCCTAACCCTAACCCGAACCCGAACACTAACCCCTTACCCGAATCCTAACCCTAACCCGAACCCTAACCCGAACCCTAACACTAAAACTAACCCCGAACCCGAACCCTAACCCTAACCCTAACCCTAACCCGAACCCTAACCCGAACCCTAACCCTATCCCGGTCCCGAACCCAAACCATAACCATAACCCTAACCCAAACCCTAACCCGAAACCGAACCCTAACCCCTTACCCTAATTCCTAACCCTAACCCGAACCCTAACACTAACCCTAACCCAAACCCTAACCCGAACCCTAAACCTAACCATAACCCTAACCCTAAACCGAACCCTATCCCTAACCCTAAACCTAACCCGAATCCGAACCCTAACCCGAACCCGAACCTGAACCCGAACCCTAACCCGAACCCTAACCTGAACCCTAAACCTAACCATAACCCGAACCCTAACACTAACCCGAACCCTAACACGAACCCTAACCCTAACCCTAACCCGAACCCTAACCCGAACACTAACCTGAACCCTAAACCTAACCCGAACCCTAACCACTTACCCGAATCCTAACCCTAACCCGAACCCTAACCCTAACCCGAACCCTAAGCCTAACCCTAACCCTAACCCGAACCCTAACCCTAACCCTAACCCGAACCCTAACCCCAACCCTAACCGGAACCCTAACCCTAACCCTAACCCGAACCCGAACACTAACCCCTTACCCGAATCTTAACCCTAACCCGAACCCTAACCCGAACCCTAACACTAAACCTAACCCCGAATCCGAACCCTAACCCTAACCCTAACCCTAACCCGAACCCTAACCCGAACCCTAACCCGAACCCGAACCCTAACCCTAACCCGACCCCGAACCCTAACCCTAACCCTAACCCGAACCCTAACCGTAACCGGAACCCTAACCCTAACCCGAACCCTAACCCTAACGCTAACACTAACCCGAACCCTAACCCTAAACCTAACCCTAACCCCTAACCCTAACCCGAACCCTAACACTAACCCTAACCCTAACCCTAACCCTAACCCGAACCCTAAACCTAACCCTAACCCGAACCCTAACCCGAACCCTAACCCTAACACTAACCTGAACACTAACCCCTAACCCTAACCCAAACCCGAACCCTAACCCGAACCCGAAACCTAACCCGAACCCGAAACCTAACCCGAACCCTAACCTGAACCCTAAACCTAACCATAACCCGAACCCTAACACTAACCCGAACCCTAACACGAACCCTAACCCTAACCCTAACCCGAACCCTAACCCGAACACTAACCTGAACCCTAAACCTAACCCGAACCCTAACCACTTACCCGAATCCTAACCCTAACCCGAACCCTAACCCTAACCCGAACCCTAAGCCTAACCCTAACCCTAACCCGAACCCTAACCCTAACCCTAACCCGAACCCTAACCCCAACCCTAACCGGAACCCTAACCCTAACCCTAACCCGAACCCGAACACTAACCCCTTACCCGAATCTTAACCCTAACCCGAACCCTAACCCGAACCCTAACACTAAACCTAACCCCGAATCCGAACCCTAACCCTAACCCTAACCCTAACCCGAACCCTAACCCGAACCCTAACCCGACCCGAACCCTAACCCTAACCCGACCCCGAACCCTAACCCTAACCCTAACCCGAACCCTAACCGTAACCGGAACCCTAACCCTAACCCGAACCCTAACCCTAACGCTAACACTAACCCGAACCCTAACCCTAAACCTAACCCTAACCCCTAACCCTAACCCGAACCCTAACACTAACCCTAACCCTAACCCTAACCCTAACCCGAACCCTAAACCTAACCCTAACCCGAACCCTAACCCGAACCCTAACCCTAACACTAACCTGAACACTAACCCCTAACCCTAACCCAAACCCGAACCCTAACCCGAACCCGAAACCTAACCCTAACCCGAAACCTAACCCTAACCCTAACCCGAACCCTACCCCGAACCCTAACCCGAATCCTAACCCTAACCCTAATCTGAACACTAAATCCTAACCCTTACCCGAACCCGAACCCTAACCTGAACCCGAACCCTAACCCGAACCCGAACCCTAACCCAAACCTGAACCCGAACCCGAACCCTAACCATAACACTAACCTGAACCCTAACCCTAACCCTAACCCGAACCCTAACCCTAACCCTCACTCTAACCCTAAACCTAACCCTAAACCTAACCCGAAACCTAACCATAAACCTAACCCGAACCCTAACCCGAACCCTAAACCTAAACCAAACACTAAACCTAACCCAAAACCTAACCCTAACCCTAACCCTAATCCGAACCCTAACACTAACCCTAACCCTAACCCTAACCCTAACCCTAACCCGAACCCTAACCCGAACCCGAACCCTAACCCTAACCCGAAACCTAACCGGAACCCAACCCAAACCCGAACCCTAACCCTAACCCGAACCCTAAACCTAACCCTAACCCTAACACGAAACCGAACCCTAACCCTAACCCGAACCCTAACCCTAACCCGAACCCTAACCGTAACCCTAACCCGAACCCTAACCCTAACCCTAACCCCAACCCTAACCCGAACCCTAACACGAACCCTAACCCTACCCCTAACCCTAACCCTGCCCCTAAACCGAACCCTAACCCTAAACCAAACCCTAACCCTAACCCTAACCCGAACCCTAACCTTAACACGAACCCGAACCCAAAACCTAAGCCTAACCCCGAACACGAACCCAAAACCTAACCCTAACCCTAACCCGAACCCGAACCCTAAACCTAACCCTAACCCTAACCCGAACCCTAACCCGAACCCTAACCCGAACCCGAACCCTAACACTAACCCGACCCCGAACGCTAACCCTAACCCGAACCCTACCCCGAACCCTAACCCGAATCCTAACCCTAACCCTAATCTGAAAACTAAATCCTAACCCTTACCCGAACCCGAACCCTAACCTGAACCCGAACCCTAACCCGAACCCTAACCCTAACCCAAACCCGAACCGAACCCGAACCCTAACCCTAACCCTAACCTGAAACCTAACCCTAACCCTAACCCTAACAAGAACCGTAACCCTAACCCTCACTCTAACCCTAAACCTAACCCTAACTCGAACCCTAACCATAATACTAACCCGAAACCTAACCCGAACCCTAAATTTAAACCAAACTCTAAACCTAACCCGATACCTAACCCTAACCCTAACCCTAACCCTAACCCTCACCCGAACCCTAACCCTAACCCTAACTCTAACCCTAAACCTAACCCTAACCCGAACGCTAACCCTAACCCTAACCCGAACCCTAACCGGAACCCTAACCCGAAACCTAACCCTACCCCTAACCCTAACCCTAACCCTAACCCGAACCCTAACCCTAACCCAAACCCTAAACCTAACCCTAACCCGAACCCTAACCCTAACCCTAACCCTAAACCGAACCCTAACCCGAAGCCTAACCCGAACCCTAACCCTAACCCGAACCCTAACGCTAACCCGAACCCGAACCCTAACCCTAACCCTACCCTAACCCTAACCCTAACCCGAAACCTAACCCGAAGCCTAAACCTAAACCTAACCCTAAACCTAATCCGAAACCTAAACCTAACCCTAACCCTAACCCTAACCCGAACCCTAACCCTAACCCTCACTCTAACCCTAAACCTAACCCTAACCCGAAACCTAACCATAACACCTAACCCTAACCCGAACCCTAACTCTAATTCGAACACTAAACCTAACCCTAACCCGAACCCTAATCCTAACCTTAACCCTAACCCTAACCCGAACCCTAACCCTAACCCTAATCCTAACCCTAACCCTAACCCGAAACCGAACCCGAACCCTAACCCTAACCCTAACACTAAGTCCTAAGCCGAACGCGAACCCGAACCGTAATCCGAACACGAACCCTAACCCTACCCCGAACCCGAACCCAAACCATAACCCTAACCCTAACCCTAACCCTAACCCTAACCCTAACCCTAACCCGAACCCTAACCCACACCCGAACCCTAACCCTAACTCGAACACTAACCCTAACCCTAACCCTAACTATAACCCCTAACCCTAACCCGAACACTAACCCTAAATCGAACACTAAACCTAACCCTACCCCGAACCCTAACACTAACCCTAACCCGAACCCTAACCCGAATCCTAACCCTAAACCTAACACTAACCCTAACCCTAACCCTAACCCGAACACTAACCCGAACCCTAACCCTAACCCTAACCCTAACCCGAACCCTAACCCTAACCCTAAACTGAACCCTAACACTAAACCGAAACCGAACCCTAACCCTAACCCGAACCCTAACCCTAACCCGAACCCGAACCCTAACACGAACCCTAACCCGAACCCTAAACCTAACCCTAACCCTTATCCAAACCCTAACCCTAACCCAAACCCGAACCCTAACCCGAACCCGAAACCTAACCCTAACCCGAAACCTAACCCTAACCCTAACCCGAACCCTACCCCGAACCCTAACCCGAATCCTAACCCTAACCCTAATCTGAACACTAAATCCTAACCCTTACCCGAACCCGAACCCTAACCTGAACCCGAACCCGAACCCGAACCCTAACCCAAACCTGAACCCGAACCCGAACCCTAACCATAACACTAACCTGAACCCTAACCCTAACCCTAACCCGAACCCTAACCCTAACCCTCACTCTAACCCTAAACCTAACCCTAAACCTAACCCGAAACCTAACCATAAACCTAACCCGAACCCTAACCCGAACCCTAAACCTAAACCAAACACTAAACCTAACCCGAAACCTAACCCTAACCCTAACCCTAATCCGAACCCTAACACTAACCCTAACCCTAACCCTAACCCTAACCCTAACCCGAACCCTAACCCGAACCCGAACCCTAACCCTAACCCGAAACCTAACCGGAACCCAACCCAAACCCGAACCCTAACCCTAACCCGAACCCTAAACCTAACCCTAACCCTAACAAAACCGAACCCTAACCCTAACCCGAACCCTAACCCTAACCCGAACCCTAACCGTAACCCTAACCCGAACCCTAACCCTAACCCTAACCCCAACCCTAACCCGAACCCTAACACGAACCCTAACCCTACCCCTAACCCTAACCCTGCCCCTAAACCGAACCCTAACCCTAAACCAAACCCTAACCCTAACCCTAACCCGAACCCTAACCTTAACACGAACCCGAACCCTAAACCTAAGCCTAACCCCGAACACGAACCCAAAACCTAACCCTAACCCTAACCCGAACCCGAACCCTAAACCTAACCCTAACCCTAACCCGAACCCTAACCCGAACCCTAACCCTAACCCAAACCCTAACCCGAACCCTAAACCTAACCATAACCCTAACCCTAAACCGAACCCTAACCCGAACGCTAAACCGAACCCTAACCCTAACCCTAACCCTAACCATAACCCGAACCCTAACCCTAAACCTAACCCTAACCCGAACCCTAACCCTAACCCTAACCCGAACCCAAACCCTAACCCTAACCCAAACCTTAACCCGAACCCGAAACCTAACCCGAACCCGAACCCGAACCCGCACCCTAACCCTAACCCGAACCCTATTCCGAACCTTAACCCTAAACCTAACCCGAACCCTAAACCTAACCCTAACCCATACCCTAACCCGAACCCTAACCCTAACCCTAACCCGAACCCTAACCCGAACCCTAACTCTAACCCTAACCTGAACACTAACCCCTAACCCTAACCCGAACACGAACCCTTACCCGAAACCGAACCCTAACCCTAACCCTAACCCGAACCCTAACCCGAACTCTAACTCTAACCCTAACCTGAACCTTAACCCCTAACCCGAACCCGAACCCGTACCCTAACCCGAACCCTAACCCTAACCCTAACCCTAACCCTAACCCTAACCCTAACCTGAACCCGATCCCTAACCCGAACCCGAACCCTAACCCGAACCCTAACCCGAACCCTAACCCTAACCCTAACCCTAACCTTAACCCGAACCCTAAACCTAACCCGAACCCTAACCCTAACCCTAACCCTAACCCGAACCCTAACCCGAACCCTACTCCTAACCCTAACCCTAACCATAAACCGAACCCTAACCCTAACACTAACCAAAACCCTAACCCGAACCCTAACCCTAACCCTAACCCGAACCCAAACCCGAACCCTAACCCTAACCCTTAACCCGACACTAACCCTATCCCTAACCCCTAACACGAACCCTAACCCTAACCCTATCCCGAACCCTAACCCTAAACCTAACCCTAACCCTAACCCGACCTCGAACCCTAACACGAACCCTACCCCTAACCCTAATCCGAACCCTAAACCTAACCCTAACCCTAACCCAAACCCGAAACCGAAACCTAACCCTAACCCTAACCCGAACCCGAACCCTAACCCTAACCCGAACCCTAACCCTAACACAACCCTAACCCTAACCCGAACCCTAACCCTAACCCTAACCCGAACCCTAACCCTAACCCTAACCCTAACCCTAACCCTAACCCGAACCCTAACCCGAACCCGAACCCTAACCCTAACCCTAACCCGAACACTAAACCTAACCCTAACCCGAACCCTAACCCTAACACGAACCCTAACCCGAACCCTAACCCGAACCCTAACCCGAACCCTAACCCTAACCCTAAACCGAACCCTAACCCTAACCCTAGCCCTAACCCTAACCCGAACCCGAACCCTAACCCTAACCCAAACCCTAACCCGAACCCTAACCCTAACCCTAACCCTAACCCGAACCCTAACCCTAACCGTAACCCTAACCCTAACCCCTAACCCGAACCCGAACCCTAACCCTATCCCGGTCCCGAACCCAAACAATAACCCTAACCCTAACCCAAACCCTAACCCTAAACCTAACCCTAACCCTAACACTAACCCGAACCCTAACCCTACCCTAACGCTAACCCTAAACCGAACACTAACCCTAAACCTAACCCTAACCCTAACCCTAACCCTAACCCTAACACCTAACCCTAAACCGAACCCTAACCCTAACTCGAACACTAACCCTAACCCTAACCCGAACCCTAATCCTAACCTTAACCCTAACCCTAACCCGAACCCTAACCCTAACCCTAACCCTAACCCTAACACTAACCCGAACCCGAACCCGAACCCTAACCCTAACCCTAACCCTAACTCCTAACCCGAACCCGAACCCGAACACTAACCCGAAACCCGAACCCTAACTCTACCCCGAACCCGAACCCAAACCATAACCCTTACCCTAAACCGAACCCTAACCCTAACCCTAACCCTAACCCCAACCCGAACCATAACCCGAACCCTACCCATAACCCTAATCCGAACCCTAACCCTAACCCGAACCCTAAACGTAACCCTAACCCGAACCCTAACCCTAAACCTAACCAGAACCCGAAACCTAACCCTAACCCGAACCCTAACCCGAACCCTAACCCTAACCCTAACCCTAACACGAACACTAACCCTAACCCTAACCTGAACCCGAACACTAAACCGAAACCTAACCCTAACCCTAACCCGAACCCTAACCCTAACCCGAACCTGAAACCTAACCCTTACACGAACCCTAACCCGAACCCTAAACCTAACCCTAACCCTAATCCTAACCCGAAACTTAACCTTAACCCTACCCGGAACCCTAACCATAACCCTAACCCGAACCCGAACCCTAACCACTTACCCGAATCCTAAACCTAACCCGAACCCTAACCCTAACCCGAACCCTAAGCCTAACCCTAACCCTAACCGGAACCCTAACCCTAACCCTAAACCGAACCCTAACCCTGACCCTAACCCGAACACTAACCCTAACCCTAAACCTAACCCTACCCGAACACTAACCCTAACCCTAACCCTAACCCTAACCCTAACCCTAAAACCTAACCCTAACCCTAACCCTAACCCTAACCCGAACCCTAACACTAACCCTAAACCTAACCCTAACCCTAAACCTCACCCTAACCCTAAACCTAACCCGAACCCTAACCCTAACCCTAACCCTAACACCTAACCCTAACCCGAACCCTAACCCTAAACCTAACCCGAACCCTAACCCGAACCCTAACCCTAATCCTAACCCGAACCCTAACCCTAACCCGAACCCGAACCCTAACCCCAAACCTAACCCTAATCCGAATCCTAACCCTAACCCTAACCCGAACACTAACCCTAACCCTAACCCTAACCCGAACCCTAACACTAACCCTAACCCTAACCCAATCCCTAACCCGAACCCTAACGCTAACCTTAACCCTAACCCGAACCCTAACCCTAACCCTAACTCTAACCCGAACCCGATCCCTAACCCTAACCCGAACCCTAACCCGAACCCTAACCCGAACCCTAAACCTAACCCTAACCCTAAACTTAACCCGAAACCTAAACCTAACCCGAACCCTAACCCTAACCCTAACCCTAACCCGAACCCTAACCCGAACCCTAACCCTAACCCTAACCCTAACCCTAACCCTAACCCTAACCAGAACCCTAACTCTAACTCTAACCCTAACCCTAACCCGAACCCTAACCCTAACCCGAACCCAAACCCGAACCCTAACCCTAACCCTAAACCGAACCCTAACCCTAACCCTAACCCCTACCCCGAACCCTAACCCTAACCCAAACCCGAACCCTAACCCTAAACCTAACCCTAACCCTAACCCGAACCAGAACCCTAACCCGAACCCTACCCCTGAACCTAATCAGAACCCTAACCCTAACCCTAACCCAAACCCGAACCCGAACCCTAACCCTAACCCTAACCCTAACCCGAACCCGTACCCCAACCCTAACCCGAACCCTAACCCTAACACAACCCTAACCCTAACCCGAATCCTAACCCTAACCCTAACCCGAACCCTAACCCTAACCCTAACCCTAACCCTAACCCGAACCCTAACCCGAACCCGAACCCTAACCCTAACCCTAACCCGAACACTAAACCTAACCCTAACCCGAACCCTAACCCTAACACGAACCCTAACCCGAACCCTAACCCGAACTCTAACCCGAAACCTAAACCGAACTCTAACCCGAACCCTAGTCCTAACCCTAACCCGGACCCGAACCCTAACCTAACCCTAAACCTAACCCGAACCCTAACCCTAACCGTAACCCTAACCCTAACCCCTAACCCGAACCCGAACCCTTACCCTATCCCTGTCCCGAACCCAAACCATAACCCTAACCCTAAACCAAACCCTAACCCTAAACCTAACCATAACCTTAACACTAACCCGAAACCCTAACCCTAACCCTAACCCTAACCCTACCCCTAACCCTAACACCTAACCCTAACCCGAAGCCTAACCCTAACTCCAACACTAACCCTAACACTAACCCGCACCCTAATCCTAACCTTAACCCTAACCCTAACCCGAACCCTAACCCTAACCCTAATCCTAACCCTAACCCTAACCCGAACCCGAACCCGAACCCTAACCCTAACCCTAACCCTAACTCCTAACCCGAACCCGAACCCGAACCCTAACCCGAACCCGAACCCTAACCCTACCCCGAACCCGAACCCAAACCATAACCCTAACTCTAACCCGAAACCTAAGCCTAAACCTAACCCTAACCCGAACCCTAACCCTAATCCTAACACTAACCCTAGCCCGAACACTAACCCTAACCCTAACCCTAACCCTAACTATAACCCCTAACCCTAACCCGAACCCTAACCCTAACTCGAACACTAAACCTAACCCTACCCCGAATCCTAACCCTAAACCTAACCCTAACCCTAACCCTAACCCGAACCCTAACCCTAAACCTAACCCTAACCCTAACCCTAACCCGAAACCTAACCCGAACCCTAACCCTAACCCTAACCCTAACCCTAACCCGAACCCTAACCCTAACCCTAACCTGAACCCGAACACTAAACCGAAACCTAACCCTAACCCTAACCAGAACCCTAACCCTAACCCGAACCGAAACCTAACCCTAACACGAACCCTAACCCGAACCCTAAACCTAACCCTAAACCTAATCCTAACCTGAAACCTAACCCTAAACCTAACCGGAACCTTAACCCTAAACCTAACCCGAACCCGAACCCAAACCACTTACCCGAATCCTAACCCTAACCCGAACCCTAACCCTAACCCGAACCCTAAGCCTAACCCTAACCCTAACCCGAACCCTAACCCTAACCCTAAACCGACCCCTAACCCTAACCCTAACCCGAACCCGAAACCTAACCCGAACCCTAACCCTAACCATAACCCGAACCCTAACCCTAAACCTAACCGTAACCCTAATCCTAAACCTAACCCCTAACCCTCACCCTAACCGTAACCCTAAACCTAAAACCTAACCCTAACCCTAACCCTAACCCTAACCCGAACCCTAACACTAACCCTAACCCTAACCCTAACCCTAACCCTAACCCTAAACCTAACCCGAACCCTAAACCTAACCCTAACCCGAACCCTAACCCGAGACCTAACCCTAACCCTAACCCGAAACCTAACCCTAACCCTAACCCGAACCCTAACCCTAACCCTAATCCTAACCCTAACCCGAACCCTAAACCTAACCCTAACCCGAACCCTAACCCGAGACCTAACCCTAACCCTAACCCGAAACCTAACCCTAACCCTAACCCGAACCCTAACCCTAACCCTAATCCTAACCCTAACCCGAACACTAACCCGAACCCTAACCCTAAACCTAACCCTAACCCTAACCCTAACCCTAACCCTAACCCTAACCCTAACCCGAACACTAACCCGAACCCTAACCCTAACCCTAACCCTAACCCGAAACCTAACCCTAACCCTAACCCGAACCCTAACCCTAACCCTAATCCTAACCCTAACCCGAACACTAACCCGAACCCTAACCCTAACCCTAACCCTAACCCGAACCCTAAACCTAACCCTAACCCTTATCCAAACCCTAACCCTAACCCAAACCCGAACCCTAACCCGAACCCGAAACCTAACCCTAACCCGAAACCTAACCCTAACCCTAACCCGAACCCTACCCCGAACCCTAACCCGAATCCTAACCCTAACCCTAATCTGAACACTAAATCCTAACCCTTACCCGAACCCGAACCCTAACCTGAACCCGAACCCGAACCCGAACCCTAACCCAAACCTGAACCCGAACCCGA
>JAVLSZ010000085.1:75000-100000 GCA_032313775.1 Urocyon cinereoargenteus
ACCCTAGCCCGAACACTAACCCTAACCCTAACCCTAACCCTAACTATAACCCCTAACCCTAACCCGAACCCTAACCCTAACTCGAACACTAAACCTAACCCTACCCCGAATCCTAACCCTAAACCTAACCCTAACCCTAACCCTAACCCGAACCCTAACCCTAAACCTAACCCTAACCCTAACCCTAACCCGAAACCTAACCCGAACCCTAACCCTAACCCTAACCCTAACCCTAACCCGAACCCTAACCCTAACCCTAACCTGAACCCGAACACTAAACCGAAACCTAACCCTAACCCTAACCAGAACCCTAACCCTAACCCGAACCGAAACCTAACCCTAACACGAACCCTAACCCGAACCCTAAACCTAACCCTAAACCTAATCCTAACCTGAAACCTAACCCTAAACCTAACCGGAACCTTAACCCTAAACCTAACCCGAACCCGAACCCAAACCACTTACCCGAATCCTAACCCTAACCCGAACCCTAACCCTAACCCGAACCCTAAGCCTAACCCTAACCCTAACCCGAACCCTAACCCTAACCCTAAACCGACCCCTAACCCTAACCCTAACCCGAACCCGAAACCTAACCCGAACCCTAACCCTAACCATAACCCGAACCCTAACCCTAAACCTAACCGTAACCCTAATCCTAAACCTAACCCCTAACCCTCACCCTAACCGTAACCCTAAACCTAAAACCTAACCCTAACCCTAACCCTAACCCTAACCCGAACCCTAACACTAACCCTAACCCTAACCCTAACCCTAACCCTAACCCTAAACCTAACCCGAACCCTAAACCTAACCCTAACCCGAACCCTAACCCGAGACCTAACCCTAACCCTAACCCGAAACCTAACCCTAACCCTAACCCGAACCCTAACCCTAACCCTAATCCTAACCCTAACCCTAACCCTAACCCTAACCCGAACCCTATCCCTAACCCGAACCCGAAACCTAACCCTAACACCAACCCGAACCCTAAAGCTAACCCGAACACGAACCCTAACCCGAACCCTAACCCTAACCCGAACCCGAACCCTAACCCCAAACCTAACCCTAAACCGAATCCTAACCCTAACACTAACCCGAACACTAACCCTAACCCTAAACCTAAACCGAACCCTAACCCTAACCCGAACCCGAACCCTAACCCTAACCCGAACACTAACCCGAACCCTAACCCGAACCCTAACCCGAACGCTAACCCAAACCCTAACCCTAACCCTAACCCGAACCCTAACCCGAACCCTAACCCGAACCCTAACCCTACCCCTAACCCTAACCCTAACCCGAACCCTAACCCTAAACCAAACCCTAAACCTAAACCTAACCCGAACCCTAAACTTAACACGAACCCGAACCCTAAACCTAAGCCTAACCCCGAACCCGAACCCTAAACCTAACCCTAACCCTATACCTAACCAGAACCCTAACCCTAACCCTAACCCGAAACATAACCCTAACCCGAACCCGAACCCTAACCCTAACCTGAAACCTAACCGGAACCCAACCCAAACCCGAACCCTAACCCTAACCCGAACCCTAAACCTAACCCTAACCCGAAACCTAAACCTAACCCGAACCCTAACCATAAACCTAACCCGAACCCTAACCCTAACACTAACACGAACCCTAACCGTAACCCGAACCCTAACCCTAACCCTAACCCTAACCCGAACCCTAACCCTAACCCTAACCCGAACCCTAAACCGAACCCTTACACTAACCCTAATCTGAACACTAAATCCTAACCCTTACCCGAACCAGAACCCTAACCCGAACCCTAAGCCGAACCCTAAGCCGAACCCGAACCCTAACCCAAACCCGAACCCTAACCCGAACCCTAAACCTAAACCTAACCCTAAACCTAACCCTAACCCTAACCCTAAGCCTAACCCGAACCCTAACCCTAACCCTAACCCGAACCCTAACCCGAACCCTAACCCGCACCCTAAACCTAACCCTAACCCGAACCCTAACCCTAACACGAACCCTAACCCTAACCCTAACCCGAACCCTAACCCGAACCCTAACCCTAACCCTAAACCGAACCCTAACCCGAACCCTAGTCCTAACCCTAACCCGGACCCGAACCCTAACCCTAACCCAAACCCTAACCCGAACCCTAACCCTAACCGTAACCCTAACCCTAACCCCTAACCCGAACCCGAACCCTAACCCTATCCCGGTCCCGAACCCAAACCATAACCCTAACCCTAACCCAAACCCTAACCCTAAACCTAAACATAACCCTAACACTAACCCGAACCCTAACCCTAACCCTAACCCTAATCCTAAACCTAACCCTAACCCGAACCCTAACCCGAACCCTAACCCTAACCCTAACCCTAACCCTAACCCGAACCCTAACCCTAACCCTAACCTGAACCCGAACACTAAACCGAAACCTAACCCTAACCCTAACCCGAACCCTAACCCTAACCCGAACCGAAACCTAACCCTAACACGAACCCTAACCCGAACCCTAAACCTAACACTAACCCTAATCCTAACCTGAAACCTAACCCTAACCCTAACCGGAATCTTAACCCTAACCCTAACCCGAACCCGAACCCAAACCACTTACCCGAATCCTAACCCTAACCCGAACCCTAACCCTAACCCGAACCCTAAGCCTAACCCTAACCCTAACCCGAACCCTAACCCTAACCCTAAACCGACCCCTACCACTAACCCTAACCCGAACACTAACCCTAACCCGAACCCGAAACCTAACCCGAACCCTAACCCTAACCATAACCCGAACCCTAACCCTAAACCTAACCGTAACCCTAACCCTAAACCTAACCCCTAACCCTCACCCTAACCGTAACCCTAAACCTAAAACCTAACCCTAACCCTAACCCTAACCCTAACCCGAACCCTAACACTAACCCTAACCCTAACCCTAACCCTAACCCTAACCCTAACCCTAAACCGAACCCTAAACCTAACCCTAACCATAACCCCTAACCCTAACCCGAACCCTAACACTAATCCTAACCCGAACCCTAACCCGAGACCTAACCCTAACCCTAACCCGAAACCTAACCCTAACCCTAACCCGAACCCTAACCCTAACCCTAATCCTAACCCTAACCCTAACCCTAACCCTAACCCGAACCCTATCCCTAACCCGAACCCGAAACCTAAACCGAAACCTAACCCTAACACCAACCCGAACCCTAAACCTAACCCGAACACGAACCCTAACCCGAACCCTAACCCTAACCCTAACTCTAAACCTAACCTTAAACCTAACCCTAAACCTAACCCGAACCCTAACCCTAACCCTAAACCTAACCCGAACCCTAACCCTAACCCGAACCCGAACCCTAACCCCAAACCTAACCCTAAACCGAATCCTAACCCTAACACTAACCCGAACACTAACCCTAACCCTAACCCTAAACCGAACCCTAACCCTAACCCGAACCCGAACCCTAACCCTAACCCGAACCCTAACCCGAACCCTAACCCGAACCCTAACCCGAACGCTAACCCAAACCCTAACCCGAACTCTAACCCGAACCCTAACCCGAACCCTAACCCTAACCCTAACCCGAAACCTAACCCGAACCCTAACCCGAACCCTAACCCTACCCCTAACACTAAACCTAACCCGAACCCTAACCCTAAACCAAACCCTAAACCTAACCCTGACCCGAACCCTAACCTTAACACGAACCCGAACCCTAAACCTAACCCTAACCCTAAACCTAACCAGAACCCTAACCCTAACCCTAACCCGAAACATAACCCTAACCCGATCCCGAACCCTAACCCTAACCTGAAACCTAACCGGAACCCAACCCAAACCCGAACCCTAACCCTAACCCGAACCCTAAACCTAACCCTAACCCTAACCCGAAACCTAAACCTAACCTGAACCCTAACCATAAACCTAACCCGAACCCTAACCCTAACCCTAACCCGAACACTAACCGTAACCCGAACCCTAACCCTAACCCTAACCCTAACCCGAACCCTAACCCTAACCCTAACCCGAACCCTAACCCGAACCCTAACCCGCACCCTAACACTAACCCTAATCTGAACACTAAATCCTAACCCTTACCCGAACCAGAACCCTGACCCGAACCCTAAGCCGAACCCTAAGCCATACCCGAACCCTAACCCAAACCCGAACCCTAACCCGAACCCTAAACCTAAACCTAACCCTAAACCTAACCCTAACCCTAACCCTAACCCTAACCCGAACCCTAAACCTAACCCTAACCCGAACCCTAACCCAAACCCTAACCCGCACCCTAAACCTAACCCTAACCCGAACCCTAACCCTAACACGAACCCTAACCCGAACCCTAACCCGAACCCTAACCCGAACCCTAACCCTAACCCTAAACCGAACCCTAACCCGAACCCTAGTCCTAACCCTAATCCGGACCCGAACCCTAACCCTAACCCAAACCCTAACCCGAACCCTAACCCTAACCTTAACCCTAACCTGAACCCTAACCCTAACCGTAACCCTAACCCTAACCCCTAACCCGAACCCGAACCCTAACCCTATCCCGGTCCAGAACCCAAACCATAACCCTAACCCTAACCCAAACCCTAACCCTAAACCTAAACATAACCCTAACACTAACCCGAACCCTAACCCTAACCCTAACCCTAATCCTAAACCGAACACTAACCCTAAACCTAACCCTAACCCTACCCCTAACCCTAACACCTAACCCTAACCTTAACCCTAACCCTAACCCGAACCCTAACCCTAACCCTAATCCTAACCATAACCCTAACCCGAACCCGAACCCGAACCAGAACCCTAACCCTAACCCTAACTCCTAACCCGAACCCAAACCCGAACCCGAACCCGAACCCTAACCCTAACTCCTAACCCGAACCCGAACCCGAACACTAACCCGAAACCCGAACCCTAACTCTACCCCGAACCCGAACCCAAACCATAACCCTTACCCTAAACCGAACCCTAACCCTAACCCTAACCCTAACCCGAACCCTAACCCTAATCCTAACCCTAACCCTAACCCGAACACTAACCCTAACCCTAACCCTAACCCTAACTATAACCCCTAACCCTAACCCGAACCCTAACCCTAACTCGAACACTAAACCTAACCCTACCCCGAACCCTAACCCTAACCCTAACCCTAACCCTAACCCTAACCCGAACCCTAACACTAAACCTAACCCTAACCCTAACCCTAACCCGAACCCTAACCCGAACCCTAACCCTAACCCTAACCCTAACCCGAACCCTAACCCTAACCCTAACCTGAATCCGAACACTAAACCGAAACCTAACCCTAACCCTAACCCGAACCCTAACCTTAACCCGAACCCGAAACCTAACCCTAACACGAACCCTAACTCAAACCCTAAACCTAACCCTAACCCTAATCCTAACCCGAAACTTAACCCTAACCCTACCCGGAACCCTAACCATAACCCTAACCCGAACCCGAACCCTAACAACTTACCCGAATCCTAAACCTAAACCGAACCCTAACCCTAACCCGAACCCTAAGCCTAACCCTAACCCTAACCGGAACCCTAACCCTAACCCTAAACCGACCCCTAACCCTAACCCTAACCCGAACACTAACCCTAACCCTAAACCTAACCATAACCCGAACCCTAACACTAACCCTAACCCTAACCCTAACCCTAAAACCTAACCCTAACCCTAACCCTAACCCTAACCCGAACCCGAACCCTAACCCTAACCCTAACCCGAACACTAAACATAACCCTAACCCGAACCCTAACCCTAACACGAACCCTAACCCGAACCCTAACCCGAACCCTAACCCGAACCCTAACCCGAACCCTAAACCGAACTCTAACCCGAACCCTAGTCCTAACCCTAACCCGGACCCGAACCCTAACCCTAACCCTAAACCTAACCCGAACCCTAACCCTAACCGTAACCCTAACCCTAACCCCTAACCCGAACCCGAACCCTAACCCTATCCCGGTCCCGAACCCAAACCATAACCCTAACCCTAAACCAAACCCTAACCCTAAACCTAACCATAACCCTAACACTAACCCGAAACCCTAACCCTAAACCTAACCCTAACCCTACCCCTAACCCTAACACCTAACCCTAACCCGAAGCCTAACCCTGACTCCAACACTAACCCTAACACTAACCCGCACCCTAATCCTAATCTTAACCCTAACCCTAACCCGAACTCTAACCCTAACCCTAATCCTAACCCTAACCCTAACCCGAAGCCGAACCCGAACCCTAACCCTAACCCTAACACCTAACCCGAACCCGAACCCGAACCCTAACCCGAACCCGAACCCTAACCCTACCCCGAACCCGAACCCAAACCATAACCCTAACCCTAACCCGAACCCTAACCCTAAACCTAACCCTAACCCGAACCCTAACCCTAATCCTAACACTAACCCTAGCCCGAACACAAACCCTAACCCTAACCCTAACCCTAACTATAACCCCTAACCCTAACCCGAACCCTAACCCTAACTCGAACACTAAACCTAACCCTACCCCGAACCCTAACCCTAAACCTAACCCTAACCCTCACCCTAACCCGAACCCTAACCCTAAACCTAACCCTAACCCTAACCCTAACCCGAACCCTAACCCGAACCCTAACCCTAACCCTAACCCTAACCCTAACCCGAACACTAACCCTAACCCTAACCTGAACCCGAACACTAAACCGAAACCTAACCCTAACCCTAACCCGAACCCTAACCCTAACCCGAACCGAAACCTAACCCTAACACGAACCCTAACCCGAACCCTAAACCTAACCCTAACCCTAATCCTAACCTGAAACCTAACCCTAACCCTAACCGGAACCTTAACCCTAAACCTAACCCGAACCCGAACCCAAACCACTTACCCGAATCCTAACCCTAACCCGAACCCTAACCCTAACCCGAACCCTAAGCCTAACCCTAACCCTAACCCGAACCATAACCCTAACCCTAAACCGACCCCTAACCCTAACCCTAACCCGAACACTAACCCTAACCCGAACCCGAAAACTAACCCAAACCCTAACCCTAACCATAACCCGAACCCTAACCCTAACCCTAACCATAACCCTAACCCTAAACCTAACCCCTAACCCTCACCCTAACCGTAACCCTAACCCTAAAACCTAACCCTAACCCTAACCCTAACCCTAACCCGAACCCTAACACTAACCCTAACCCTAACCCTAACCCTAACCCTAAACCTAACCCGAACCCTAAACCTAACCCTAACCCTAACCCCTAACCCTAACCCGAACCCTAACACTAATCCTAAACCGAACCCTAACCCGAAACCTAACCCTAACCCTAACCCGAAACCTAACCCTAACCCTAACCCGAACCCTAACCCTAACCCTAATCCTAACCCTAACCCTAACCCTAACCCTAACCCTAACCCGTACCCTAACCCTAACCCGAACCCGAAACCTAAACCGAAACCTAACCCTAACACCAACCCGAACCCTAAACCTAACCCGAACACGAACCCTAACCCGAACCCTAACCCTAACCCTAACCCTAAACCTAACCTTAACCCTAACCCTAAACCTAACCCTAACCCTAACCCTAACCCTAACCCTAACCCGAACCCTAACCCTAACCCGAACCCGAACCCTAACCCCAAACCTAACCCTAAACCGAATCCTAACCCTAACACTAACCCGAACACTAACCCTAACCCTAACCCTAAACCGAACCCTAACCCTAACCCGAACCCGAACCCTAACCCTAACCCGAACCCTAACCCGAACCCTAACCCGAACCCTTACCCGAACGCTAACCCAAACCCTAACCCGAACCCTAACCCGAACCCTAACCCTAAACCTAACCCTAACCCTAACCCGAACCCTAACCCGAACCCTAACCCGAACCCTAACCCTACCCCTAACCCTAACCCTAACCCGAACCCTAACCCTAAACCAAACCCTAAACCTAACCCTAACCCGAACCCTAACCTTAACACGAACCCGAACCCTAAACCTAAGCCTAACCCCGAACCCGAACCCTAAACCTAACCCTAACCCTAAACCTAACCAGAACCCTAACCCTAACCCTAACCCGAAACATAACCCTAACCCGAACCCGAACCCTAACCCTAACCTGAAACCTAACCGGAACCCAACCCAAACCCGAACCCTAACCCTAACCCGAACCCTAAACCTAACCCTAACCTTAACCCGAAACCTAAACCTAACCCGAACCCTAACCATAAACCTAACCCGAACCCTAACCCTAACCCTAACCCGAACCCTAACCGTAACCCGAACCCTAACCCTAACCCTAACCCTAACCCTAACCCGAACCCTAACCCTAACCCTAACCCGAACCCTAACCCGAACCCTAACCCGCACCCTAACCCTAACCCTAATCTGAACACTAAATCCTAACCCTTACCCGAACCCGAACCCTAACCCGAACCCTAAGCCGAACCCGAACCCTAACCCAAACCCAAACCCTAACCCGAACCCTAAACCTAAACCTAACCCTAACCCTAACCCGAAACTTAACCCTAACCCTAACCCTAACCCTAACCCGAACCCTAACCCTAACCCTAACTCTAACCCTAAACCTAAACCTAAACCGAACCCTAAACCTAACCCTAACCCTAACCCTAACCCTAACCCGAACCCGAACCCTAACCCTAACCCGAAACCTAACCCGAACCCAACCCTAACCCGAACCCTAACCCTAACCCGAACCCTAACCCTAACCCTAACCCTAAACCTAACCATAACTCTAACCCTAAACCTAACCCTAACCCGAACCCTAACCCTAACCCTAACACGAACCCTAACCCTAACCCGAACCCTAACCTAACCCTAACCCTATCCCGAACCCTAACCCGAACCCTTACCCGAACCCTAACCCTAACCCGAACCCTAACGCTAACCCGAACCCGATCCCTAACCCTAACCCTAACCCTAACCCTAACCCGAAACATAACCCTAACACTAACCCTAACCCTAAACGTAACCCTAACCCGAAACTTAACCATAACCCTAACCCGAAACCTAAACCGAACCCTAAACCTAAACCTAACCCTAAACCTAACCCGAAACCTAACCCTAACCTAACCCTAACCCTAACCCGAACCCTAACCCTAACCCTAACTCTAACCCTAAACCTAACCCTAACCTGAACCCTAACCCTAACCCTAACCCGAACCCTAACCCGAACCCTAACCCGAACCCTAACCCTACCCCTAACCCTAACCCTAACCCTAACCCGAACCCTAACCCTAACCCAAACCCTAACCCTAACCCTAACCCGAACACTAACCCTAACCCTAAACCTAACCCGAACCCTAACCCGAACCCTAACCCGAACCCTAACCCTAACCCGAACCCTAACGCTAACCCAAACCCGAACCCTAACCCGAACCCGAACCCTAACCCTAACCCGAACCCTAACCCTAACCCTAACCCGAAATCTAACCCGAACCCTAACACTAACCCTAACCCTAATCCTAACCCGAACCCTAACCCTAACACTAACCGGAACCCTAACACTAACCCTAACCCGAACCCGAACCCTAAACCCTTAAACGAATCCTAACCCTAACCCGAACCCTAACCCGAACCCTAACCCTAAGACTAACCCCGAACCCGAACCCTAACCCTAACCCTAACCCGAACCCTAACCCGAACCCTAACCCGAACCCGAACCCTAACCCTAACCCGAACCCGAACCCTAACCCCAACCCTAACCGGAACCCTAACCCTAACCCTAACCCGAACCCGAACACTAACCCCTTACCCGAATCCTAACCCTAACCCGAACCCTAACCCGAACCCTAACACTAAAACTAACCCCGAACCCGAACCCTAACCCTAACCCTAACCCTAAACCGAACCCTAACCCGAACGCTAACCCGAACCCGAACCCTAACACTAACCCGACCCCGAACCCTAACCCTAACCCTAACCCGAACCCTAACCGTAAGCCGAACCCTAACCCTAACCCTAACCCGAACCCTAAACCTAACCCTAACCCGACCCCTAACCTGAAATCTAACACGAACCCTAACCCTAACCCTAACCCTAACCCTAACCCGAACCCTAACCCTAACCCGAACCCTAACCCTAACCCGAACCCGAACCCTAAACCTAACCCGAAACCTAACCCGAACCCAACCCAAACCCTAACCCTAACCCGAACACTAACCCTAACCCTAACCCGAACCCTAACCCGAACCCTAACCCTAACCCTAACCCTAATCCTAACCCGAACCCTAACCCTAACACTATCCGGAACCCTATCACTAACCCGAACCCTAACCCGAACCCTAACCCGAACCCTAACCCTACCCCTAACCCTAACCCTAACCCTTCCCCGAACCCCTAACCTGAAACCTAACCCGAACCCTAACCCTAACCCTAAACCTAACCCGAACAATAACCCTAACCCTAACCCGAACCTTAACCGTAACCCGAACCCTAAACCCAACCCTAACCCTAACCCTAACCCGAACCCTAACCCGAAACCTAACCCGAACCCTAACCCTAACACTAACCTGAACACTAACCGCTAACCCTAACCCGAACCCGAACCCTTACCCAAACCCGAACCCTAACCCGAACCCGAACCCTAACCCTAACCTGAACACTAACCCCTAACCCGAACCCGAACCCTAACCCGAAACCTAACCCTAACCCTAACCCGAACCCTAACCCGAACCCTAACCCGAACCCTAACCCTAACCCTAACCCGAACCCTAACCATGACCCTAACCCGAACCCTAACCCTAACCCTAACCCAAACCCTAACCCGAACCCTAACCCTAACCCTAACCCTAACCCGAACCCTAACCCGAACCCTAACCCTAACCCTAACCCTAATCCTAACCCGAACCCTAACCCTAACACTATCCGGAACCCTATCACTAACCCGAACCCTAACCCGAACCCTAACCCGAACCCTAACCCTACCCCTAACCCTAACCCTAACCCTTCCCCGAACCCGAACCCAAACCTTAACCCTAACGCTAACCCGAACCCTTACCCGAACCCTAACCCTAACGCTAACCCTAACCCGAACCCTAACCCTAACCCTAACCCTAACCCCTAACCCTAACCCGAACCCTAACACTAACACTAACCCTAACCCTAATCCTAACCCTAACCCGAACCCTAACCCTAACCCTAACCCGAACCCTAACCCGAACCCGAACCCTAACCCGAACCCGAAACCTAACCCTAACCCGAACCCTAACCCTAACCCTAACCCGAATCCTAACCCTAACCCTAACCCGAACCCTACCCCGAACCCTAACCCGAATCCTAACCCTAACCCTAATCTGAACACTAAATCCTAACCCTTACCCGAACCCGAACCCTAACCTGAACCCGAACCCTAACCCGAACCCGAAACGTAACCCAAACCCGAACCCGAACCCGAACCCTAACCCTAACACTAACCTGAACCCTAACCCTAACCGTAACCCTAACCCTAACCCGAACCCTAACCCTAACCCTCACTCTAACCCTAAACCTAACCCTAACCCTAACCCGAAACCTAACCATAAACCTAACCCGAACCCTAACCCGAACCCTAAACCTAAACCAAACACTAAACCTAACCCGAAACCTAACCCTAACCCGAACCCTAACACTAACCCGAACCCTAACACTAACCCTAACCCTAACCCTAACCCTAACCCGAACCCTAACCCTAACTCTAACCCGAACCCTAACCCTAACCCTAACCCTAACCCTAACCCGAAACCTAACCCGAACCCGAACCCTAACCCTAACCCGAAACCTAACCGGAACCCAACCCAAACCCGAACCCTAACCCTAACCCGAACCCTAAACCTAACTCTAACCCTAACCCGAAACCTAAACCTAACGCGAACCCTAACCCTAAACCTAACCCGAACCCTAACCCTAACCCTAACCCTAACCCGGACCCTAACAGTAACCTGAACCCTAACCCTAACCCTAACTCTAACCCTAACCCGAACCCTAACCCTAACCCTAACCCGAACCCTAAACCGAACCCTAACCCGAACCCTAACCCTAACCCTAATCTGAACACTAAATCCTAACCCTTACCCGAACCCGAACCCTAACCCGAACCCGAAACCTAACCCAAACCCGAACCCTAAACCAAACCCAAACCCGAACCCGAACCCTAACCCTAACCCTAACCTGAACCCTAACCCTAACTCTAACCCTAACCCTAACTCGAACCGTAACCCTAACCCTCACTCTAACACTAAACCTAACCCTAACCGGAACCCTAACCATAATACTAACCCGAACCCTAACCCGAACCCTAAACTTAAACCAAACTCTAAACCTAACCCGAACCCTAACCCTAACCCTAACCTGAACCCGAACACTAAACCGAAACCTAACCCTAACCTAACCCGAACCCTAACCCTAACCCGAACCCGAACCCTAACACGAACCCTAACCCGAACCCTAAACCTAACCCTAACCCTAATCCTAACCCGAACCCTAACCCTAACCCTAACCGGAACCCTAAACCTAACCCGAACCCGAACCCTAACCACTTACCCGAATCCTAACCCTAACCCGAACCCTAACCCTAACCCGAACCCTAAGCCTAACCCTAACCCTAACCCGAACCCTAACCCTAACCCTAACCCGAACCCTAACCCCAAACCTAACCGGAACCCTAACCCTAACCCTAACCCGAACCCGAACACTAACCCCTTACCCGAATCCTAACCCTAACCCGAACCCTAACCCGAACCCTAACACTAAACCTAACCCGGAACCCGAACCCTAACCCTAACCCTAACCCTAACCCGAACCCTAACCCGAACCCTAACCCGAACCCGAACCCTAACCCTAACCCGACCCCGAACCCTAACCCTAACCCGAACCCTAACCGTAACACGAACCCTAAACCTAACCCGAAACCTAACCCTAACGCTAACCCTAACCCGAACCCTAACCCTAAACCTAACCCTAACCCCTAACCCTAACCCGAACCCTAACACTAACCCTAACCCTAAACCTAAACCTAACCCGAACCCTAACCCTAACCCGAACCCTAACCCGAACCCTAACCCTAACACTAACCTGAACACTAACCCCTAACCCTAACCCAAACCCGAACCCTAACCCGAACCCGAAACCTAACCTTAACCCGAACCCTAACCCTAACCCTAACCCGAACCCTAACCCTAACCCTAACCCGAACCCTACCCCGAACCCTAACCCGAATCCTAACCCTAACCCTAATCTGAACACTAAATCCTAACCCTTACCCGAACCCGAACCCTAACCTGAACCCGAACCCTAACCCGAACCCGAACCCTAACCCAAACCTGAACCCGAAACCGAACCCTAACCATAACACTAACCTGAACCCTAACCCTAACCCTAACCCGAACCCTAACCCTAACCCTCACTCTAACCCTAAACCTAACCCTAACCCTAAACCGAAACCTAACCATAAACCTAACCCGAACCCTAAACCGAACCCTAAACCTAAACCAAACACTAAACCTAACCCGAAACCTAACCCTAACCCTAACCCTAACCCGAACCCTAACACTAACCCTAACCCTAACCCTAACCCTAACCCTAACCCGAACCCTAACCCGAACCCGAACCCTAACCCTAACCCGAAACCTAACCGGAACCCAACCCAAACCCGAACACTAACCCTAACCCGAACCCTAAACCTAACCCTAACCCTAAACCTAAACCTAACCCTAACCCTAACCCGAAACCTAACACTAACCCGAACCCTAACCCTAACCCTAACCCGAACCGTAACCCTAAACCTAACCCCAACCCTTACCCGAACCCTAACACGAACCCTAACCCTACCCCTAACCCTAACCCTGCCCCTAAACCGAACCCTAACCCTAAACCAAACCCTAACCCTAACCCTAACCCGAACCCTAACCTTAACACGAACCCGAACCCTAAACCTAAGCCTAACCCCGAACACGAACCCAAAACCTAACCCTAACCCTAACCCGAACCCGAACCCTAAACCTAACCCTAACCCTAACCCGAACCCTAACCCGAACCCTAACCCGAACCCGAACCCTAACCCGAACCCTACCCCGAACCCTAACCCGAATCCTAACCCTAACCCTAATCTGAAAACTAAATCCTAACCCTTACCCGAACCCGAACCCTAACCTGAACCCGAACCCTAACCCGAACCCTAACCCTAACCCAAACCCGAACCCGAACCCGAACCCTAACCCTAACCCTAACCTGAACCCTAACCTTAACCGTAACCCTAACCCTAACAAGAACCGTAACCCTAACCCTCACTCTAACCCTAAACCTAACCCTAACCCGAACCCTAACCATAATACTAACCCGAAACCTAACCCGAACCCTATACTTAAACCAAACTCTAAACCTAACCCGAAACCTAACCCTAACCCTAACCCTAACCCTAACCCTAACCCTCACCGGAACCCTAACCCTAACCCTAACTCTAACCCTAAACCTAACCCTAACCCGAACCCTAACCCTAACCCTAACCCGAACCCTAACCGGAACCCTAACCCGAAACCTAACCCTACCCCTAACCCTAACCCTAACCCGAAACCTAACCCTAAACCTAAACCTAACCCTAAACCTAACCCGAACCCTAACCATAACCCTAACCCAAACCCTAACCCGAAGCCTAAACCTAAACCTAACCCTAAACCTAATCCGAAACCTAACCCTAACCCTAACCCTAACCCTAACCCTAACCCGAACCCTAACCCTAACCCTCACTCTAACCCTAAACCTAACCCTAACCCGAACCCTAACCATAACACCTAACCCTAACCCGAACCCTAACTCTAATTCGAACACTAAACCTAACCCTAACCCGAACCCTAATCCTAACCTTAACCCTAACCCTAACCCGAACCCTAACCCTAACCCTAATCCTAACCCTAACCCTAACCCGAAACCGAACCCGAACCCTAACCCTAACCCTAACACTAACTCCTAACCCGAACGCGAACCCGAACCGTAATCCGAACACGAACCCTAACCCTACCCCGAACCCGAACCCAAACCATAACCCTAACCCTAACCAGAACCCTAACCCTAACCCTAACCCTAACCCGAACCCTAACCCTAACCCGAACCCTAACCCTAACTCGAACACTAACCCTAACCCTAACCCTAACTATAACCCCTAACCCTAACCCGAACCCTAACCCTAATTCGAACACTAAACCTAACTCTACCCCGAACCCTAACACTAACCCTAACCCTAACCCTAACCCGAACCCTAACCCTAAACCTAACCCTAACCCTAACCCTAACCCGAACACTAACCCGAACCCTAACCCTAACCGTAACCCTAACCCTAACCCGAACCCTAACCCTAACCCTAAACTGAACCCGAACACTAAACCGAAACCTAACCCTAACCCTACCCCGAACCCTAACCCTAACCCGAACCCGAACCCTAACACGAACCCTAACCCGAACCCTAAACCTAACCCTAACCCTAATCCAAACCCGAACCCTAACCCTAACCCTAACCGGAACCCTAAACCTAACCCGAACCCGAAACCTAACCACTTACCCGAATCCTAACCCTAACCTGAACCCTAACCCTAACCCGAACCCTAAGCCTAACCCTAACCCGAACCCTAACCCCAACCCTAACTGGAACCCTAACCCTAACCCTAACCCGAACCCGAACACTAACCCCTTACCCGAATCCTAACCCTAACCCGAACCCTAACCCGAACCCTAACACTAAAACTAACCCCGAACCCGAACCCTAACCCTAACCCTAACCCTAACCCGAACCCTAACCCGAACCCTAACCCTATCCCGGTCCCGAACCCAAACCATAACCATAACCCTAACCCAAACCCTAACCCGAAACCGAACCCTAACCCCTTACCCTAATTCCTAACCCTAACCCGAACCCTAACACTAACCCTAACCCAAACCCTAACCCGAACCCTAAACCTAACCATAACCCTAACCCTAAACCGAACCCTATCCCTAACCCTAAACCTAACCCGAATCCGAACCCTAACCCGAACCCGAACCTGAACCCGAACCCTAACCCGAACCCTAACCTGAACCCTAAACCTAACCATAACCCGAACCCTAACCCTAACCCAAACCCGAACCCGAACCCGAACCCGAACCCTAACCCTAACCCTAACCTGAACCCTAACCTTAACCGTAACCCTAACCCTAACAAGAACCGTAACCCTAACCCTCACTCTAACCCTAAACCTAACCCTAACCCGAACCCTAACCATAATACTAACCCGAAACCTAACCCGAACCCTATACTTAAACCAAACTCTAAACCTAACCCGAAACCTAACCCTAACCCTAACCCTAACCCTAACCCTAACCCTCACCGGAACCCTAACCCTAACCCTAACTCTAACCCTAAACCTAACCCTAACCCGAACCCTAACCCTAACCCTAACCCGAACCCTAACCGGAACCCTAACCCGAAACCTAACCCTACCCCTAACCCTAACCCTAACCCGAAACCTAACCCTAAACCTAAACCTAACCCTAAACCTAACCCGAACCCTAACCATAACCCTAACCCAAACCCTAACCCGAAGCCTAAACCTAAACCTAACACTAAACCTAATCCGAAACCTAACCCTAACCCTAACCCTAACCCTAACCCTAACCCGAACCCTAACCCTAACCCTCACTCTAACCCTAAACCTAACCCTAACCCGAACCCTAACCATAACACCTAACCCTAACCCGAACCCTAACTCTAATTCGAACACTAAACCTAACCCTAACCCGAACCCTAATCCTAACCTTAACCCTAACCCTAACCCGAACCCTAACCCTAACCCTAATCCTAACCCTAACCCTAACCCGAAACCGAACCCGAACCCTAACCCTAACCCTAACACTAACTCCTAACCCGAACGCGAACCCGAACCGTAATCCGAACACGAACCCTAACCCTACCCCGAACCCGAACCCAAACCATAACCCTAACCCTAACCAGAACCCTAACCCTAACCCTAACCCTAACCCGAACCCTAACCCTAACCCGAACCCTAACCCTAACTCGAACACTAACCCTAACCCTAACCCTAACTATAACCCCTAACCCTAACCCGAACCCTAACCCTAATTCGAACACTAAACCTAACTCTACCCCGAACCCTAACACTAACCCTAACCCTAACCCTAACCCGAACCCTAACCCTAAACCTAACCCTAACCCGAACACTAACCCGAACCCTAACCCTAACCGTAACCCTAACCCTAACCCGAACCCTAACCCTAACCCTAAACTGAACCCGAACACTAAACCGAAACCTAACCCTAACCCTACCCCGAACCCTAACCCTAACCCGAACCCGAACCCTAACACGAACCCTAACCCGAACCCTAAACCTAACCCTAACCCTAATCCAAACCCGAACCCTAACCCTAACCCTAACCGGAACCCTAAACCTAACCCGAACCCGAAACCTAACCACTTACCCGAATCCTAACCCTAACCTGAACCCTAACCCTAACCCGAACCCTAAGCCTAACCCTAACCCGAAACCTAACCCCAACCCTAACTGGAACCCTAACCCTAACCCTAACCCGAACCCGAACACTAACCCCTTACCCGAATCCTAACCCTAACCCGAACCCTAACCCGAACCCTAACACTAAAACTAACCCCGAACCCGAACCCTAACCCTAACCCTAACCCTAACCCGAACCCTAACCCGAACCCTAACCCTATCCCGGTCCCGAACCCAAACCATAACCATAACCCTAACCCAAACCCTAACCCGAAACCGAACCCTAACCCCTTACCCTAATTCCTAACCCTAACCCGAACCCTAACACTAACCCTAACCCAAACCCTAACCCGAACCCTAAACCTAACCATAACCCTAACCCTAAACCGAACCCTATCCCTAACCCTAAACCTAACCCGAATCCGAACCCTAACCCGAACCCGAACCTGAACCCGAACCCTAACCCGAACCCTAACCTGAACCCTAAACCTAACCATAACCCGAACCCTAACACTAACCCGAACCCTAACACGAACCCTAACCCTAACCCTAACCCGAACCCTAACCCGAACACTAACCTGAACCCTAAACCTAACCCGAACCCTAACCACTTACCCGAATCCTAACCCTAACCCGAACCCTAACCCTAACCCGAACCCTAAGCCTAACCCTAACCCTAACCCGAACCCTAACCCTAACCCTAACCCGAACCCTAACCCCAACCCTAACCGGAACCCTAACCCTAACCCTAACCCGAACCCGAACACTAACCCCTTACCCGAATCTTAACCCTAACCCGAACCCTAACCCGAACCCTAACACTAAACCTAACCCCGAATCCGAACCCTAACCCTAACCCTAACCCTAACCCGAACCCTAACCCGAACCCTAACCCGAACCCGAACCCTAACCCTAACCCGACCCCGAACCCTAACCCTAACCCTAACCCGAACCCTAACCGTAACCGGAACCCTAACCCTAACCCGAACCCTAACCCTAACGCTAACACTAACCCGAACCCTAACCCTAAACCTAACCCTAACCCCTAACCCTAACCCGAACCCTAACACTAACCCTAACCCTAACCCTAACCCTAACCCGAACCCTAAACCTAACCCTAACCCGAACCCTAACCCGAACCCTAACCCTAACACTAACCTGAACACTAACCCCTAACCCTAACCCAAACCCGAACCCTAACCCGAACCCGAAACCTAACCCGAACCCGAAACCTAACCCGAACCCTAACCTGAACCCTAAACCTAACCATAACCCGAACCCTAACACTAACCCGAACCCTAACACGAACCCTAACCCTAACCCTAACCCGAACCCTAACCCGAACACTAACCTGAACCCTAAACCTAACCCGAACCCTAACCACTTACCCGAATCCTAACCCTAACCCGAACCCTAACCCTAACCCGAACCCTAAGCCTAACCCTAACCCTAACCCGAACCCTAACCCTAACCCTAACCCGAACCCTAACCCCAACCCTAACCGGAACCCTAACCCTAACCCTAACCCGAACCCGAACACTAACCCCTTACCCGAATCTTAACCCTAACCCGAACCCTAACCCGAACCCTAACACTAAACCTAACCCCGAATCCGAACCCTAACCCTAACCCTAACCCTAACCCGAACCCTAACCCGAACCCTAACCCGACCCGAACCCTAACCCTAACCCGACCCCGAACCCTAACCCTAACCCTAACCCGAACCCTAACCGTAACCGGAACCCTAACCCTAACCCGAACCCTAACCCTAACGCTAACACTAACCCGAACCCTAACCCTAAACCTAACCCTAACCCCTAACCCTAACCCGAACCCTAACACTAACCCTAACCCTAACCCTAACCCTAACCCGAACCCTAAACCTAACCCTAACCCGAACCCTAACCCGAACCCTAACCCTAACACTAACCTGAACACTAACCCCTAACCCTAACCCAAACCCGAACCCTAACCCGAACCCGAAACCTAACCCTAACCCGAAACCTAACCCTAACCCTAACCCGAACCCTAACCCTAACCCGAACCCTAACCCTAACCCAAACCCTAAACCTAACCCTAACCCGAACCCTAACCCTAACCCGAACCCTAACCCGAACCCTAACCCGAACCCGAACCCTAACCCTAACCCGACCCCGAACCCTAACCCTAACCCTAACCCGAACCCTAACCGTAACCGGAACCCTAACCCTAACCCGAACCCTAACCCTAACGCTAACACTAACCCGAACCCTAACCCTAAACCTAACCCTAACCCCTAACCCTAACCCGAACCCTAACACTAACCCTAACCCTAACCCTAACCCTAACCCGAACCCTAAACCTAACCCTAACCCGAACCCTAACCCGAACCCTAACCATAACACTAACCTGAACACTAACCCCTAACCCTAACCCAAACCCGAACCCTAACCCGAACCCGAAACCTAACCCTAACCCGAAACCTAACCCTAACCCTAACCCGAACCCTACCCCGAACCCTAACCCGAATCCTAACCCTAACCCTAATCTGAACACTAAATCCTAACCCTTACCCGAACCCGAACCCTAACCTGAACCCGAACCCGAACCCGAACCCTAACCCAAACCTGAACCCGAACCCGAACCCTAACCATAACACTAACCTGAACCCTAACCCTAACCCTAACCCGAACCCTAACCCTAACCCTCACTCTAACCCTAAACCTAACCCTAAACCTAACCCGAAACCTAACCATAAACCTAACCCGAACCCTAACCCGAACCCTAAACCTAAACCAAACACTAAACCTAACCCTAAACCTAACCCTAACCCGAACGCTAACCCTAACCCTAACCCGAACCCTAACCGGAACCCTAACCCGAAACCTAACCCTACCCCTAACCCTAACCCTAACCCTAACCCGAACCCTAACCCTAACCCAAACCCTAAACCTAACCCTAACCCGAACCCTAACCCTAACCCTAACCCTAAACCGAACCCTAACCCGTAGCCTAACCCGAACCCTAACCCTAACCCGAACCCTAACGCTAACCCGAACCCGAACCCTAACCCTAACCCTACCCTAACCCTAACCCTAACCCGAAACCTAACCCGAATCCTAAACCTAAACCTAACCCTAAACCTAATCCGAAACCTAACCCTAACCCTAACCCTAACCCTAACCCGAACCCTAACCCTAACCCTCACTCTAACCCTAAACCTAACCCTAACCCGAAACCTAACCATAACACCTAACCCTAACCCGAACCCTAACTCTAATTCGAACACTAAACCTAACCCTAACCCGAACCCTAATCCTAACCTTAACCCTAACCCTAACCCGAACCCTAACCCTAACCCTAATCCTAACCCTAACCCTAACCCGAAACCGAACCCGAACCCTAACCCTAACCCTAACACTAACTCCTAAGCCGAACGCGAACCCGAACCGTAATCCGAACACGAACCCTAACCCTACCCCGAACCCGAACCCAAACCATAACCCTAACCCTAACCAGAACCCTAACCCTAACCCTAACCCTAACCCGAACCCTAACCCTAACCCGAACCCTAACCCTAACTCGAACACTAACCCTAACCCTAACCCTAACTATAACCCCTAACCCTAACCCGAACACTAACCCTAAATCGAACACTAAACCTAACCCTACCCCGAACCCTAACACTAACCCTAACCCTAACCCTAACCCGAATCCTAACCCTAAACCTAACACTAACCCTAACCCTAACCCTAACCCGAACACTAACCCGAACCCTAACCCTAACCCTAACCCTAACCCTAACCCGAACCCTAACCCTAACCCTAAACTGAACCCTAACACTAAACCGAAACCGAACCCTAACCCTAACCCGAACCCTAACCCTAACCCGAACCGGAACCCTAACACGAACCCTAACCCGAACCCTAAACCTAACCCTAACCCTTATCCAAACCCTAACCCTAACCCTAACCCTAACCGGAACCCTAAACCTAACCCGAACCCGAAACCTAACCACTTAACCGAATCCTACCCCTAACCCGAACCCTAACCCTAACCCGAACCCTAAGCCTAACCCTAACCCTAAACCGAACCCTAACCCTAACCCTAACCCGAACCCTAACCCCAACCCTAACTGGAACCCTAACCCTAAACCTAACCCGAACCCGAACACTAACCCCTTACCCGAATCCTAACCCTAACCCGAACCCTAACCCGAACCCTAACACTAAACCTAACCCCGAACCCGAACCCTAACCCTAACCCTAACCCTAACCCGAACCCTAACCCGAACCCTAAACCTATCCCGGTCCCGAACCCAAACCATAACCATAACCCTAACCCAAACCCTAACCCGAAACCGAACCCTAACCCCTTACCCTAATTCCTAACCCTAACCCGAACCCTAACACTAACCCTAACCCAAACCCTAACCCGAACCCTAAACCTAAACATAACCCTAACCCTAAACCGAACCCTATCCCTAACCCTAACCCTAACCCGAATCCGAAACCTAACCCGAACCCGAACCTGAACCCGAACCCTAACCCGAACCCTAACCTGAACCCTAACCCTAACCCTAACCCTAACCCTAACCCTAACCCGAACCCTAACCCTAACCCTAAACCGAACCCTAACCCGAATGCTAACCCGAACCCTAACCCTAACCCTAACCCTAACCATAACCCGAACCCTAACCCTAACCCGAACCCTAACACGAACCCTAACCCTAACCCTAACCCGAACCCTAACCCGAACACGAACCTGAACCCTAAACCTAACCCTAACCCGAAACCTAACCCGAACCCTAACTCTAACCTTAACCCTAACCTTAATCCCTAACCCTAACCCGAACCCTAACCCTAACCCTAAACCTAACCCTAATCCGAACCCGAACCCTAACCCTAACCCTAACCCTAACCCGAAATCTAACCCTAAACCTAACCCTAAACCTAACCCTAACCCTAACCCTAACCGGAACCCTAACCCTAAACCTAACACGAACCCGAACCCTAACCCGAACCCGAACCCTACCCTGAACCCTAACCCTAACCCTAACCCGAACCCTGACCCTAACCCGAACCCTAACATGAACCCGAACCCGAACCCTAACCCGAAACCTAACCCGAACCCTAAACCGAACCCTAACCTGAATCCTAACCCTAACCCTAACCCGAATCCTAACCCTAACCCTAACCCAAACCCTAGCCCGAACCCTAACCCTAACCCTAACCCTAACCCTAACCCGAAACCTAACCCTAACCCTAACCCGAAACCTAACCGCTAACCCGAACCCAACCAGAACCCTAACCCGAACCCGAACCCTAACCCTACTCCGAACCCGAACCCAAACCATAACCCTAACCCTAAACCGAACCCTAACCCTAACACTAAACCTAACCCTAACCCGAACCCTAACCCTAACCCTAAACCTAAACCTAACCCGAACTCTAAACCTAACCCTATCCCTAACCCTAACCCTTACCCCTAACCCTACCCCGAACCCTAACCCTAACTCGAACCCTAAACCTAACCCTAACCCGAATCCTAACCCTAACCCGAACCCTAACCCGAACCCTAAACCTAACCCAACCCTAACACTACCCCGAACCCTAACCCTAAACCTAACCCGAACCCTAAACCTAACCCTAACCCGAAACCGAACCCTAACCCCTTACCCTAATCCTAACCCTAACCCGAACCCTAACCCGAACCCTAACCCTAACTCTAACCCCGAACCCGAACCCTAACCCTAACACGAACCCTAACCCGAACCCTAAACCGAAACACAACCCTAATCCTAACCCGAACCCTAACCCTAACCCTAACCCTAAACCGAACCCTAACCCTAACCCTAACCCGAACCCTAAACCTTACCCGAACCCTAACCCTAACCCTAATCCGAACCCTAACCCTAACCCGAAACCGAAACCTAACCCTAACCCGATACCTAACCCGAACCCAACCCTAATCCGAACCCTAAACCTAACCCGAACCCTAACCCTAACCCTAACCCTAAACCGAAACCTAAACCAAACCTGAACCCTAACCCTAAACCTAACCCGAACCCTAACCCGAACCCTAACCCTAACCTGAACCCGAACCCTAACCCTAAACCTAACCCTAACACTAACCCTAACCCTAAAACTAACCCTAACCCGAACCCTAACCCGAACCCTAAACCTAACCCTAACCCAAACCTTAACCCAAACCCGAAACCTAACCCGAACCCGAACCCAAACCCGAACCCTAACCCTAAACCTAACCCTAACCCTAACCCTAACCCTAACCCTAAACCTAACCCTAACCCTAACCCTAACCCGAACCCTAACCCTAACCCTAACCCGAACCCTAACCCGAACCCTAACTCTAACCCTAACCTGAACATTAACCCCTAACCCTAACCCGAAACCGAACCCTTACCCGAAACCGAACCCTAACCCTAACCCTAACCCGAACCCTAACCCGAACCCTAACTCTAACCCTAACCTGAACCTTAACCCCTAACCCGAACCCGAACCCGTACCCTAACCCGAACCCGAACCCTAACCCTACCCCGAAACCGAATCCAAAACATAACCCAATCCCTAACCCGAAACCTAACCCTAACCCTAACCCTAACCCTAACCCGAACCCTAACCCTATACCTAACCCTAACCCTAACCCGAACCCGATCCCTAACCCGAACCCGAACCCTAACCCGAACCCTAACCCGAACCCTAACCCTAACCCTAACCCTAACCTTAACCCGAACCCTAAACCTAAACCGAACCCTAACCCTAACCCTAACCCGAACCCTAACCCGAACCCTACTCCTAACCCTAACCCTAACCCTAAACCGAACCCTAACCCTAACACTAACCAAAACCCTAACCCGAACCCTAACCCTAACCCGAACCCGAACCCAAACCCGAACCCTAACCCTAACCCTAAACCGAACCCTAACCCTGACCCTAACCCCTAACCCGAACCCTAACCCTAACCCTAACCCGAACCCTAACCCTAAACCTAACCCTAACCCTAACCCGAACCCGAACCCTAACCCGAACCCTACCCCTAACCCTAATCCGAACCCTAAACCTAGCCCTAAACCTAACCCAAACCCGAACCCGAACCATAACCCTAAACCTAACCCGAACCCGAACCCTAACCCGAACCCTAACCCTAACACAACCCTAACCCTAACACGAACCCTAACCCTAAACCTAACCCGAACCCTAACCCTAACCCGAACCCTAACCCGAACCCTAACCCTAACCCGAACCCTAACCCTAAACCTAACCCTAACCCGAACCCTAACCCTAACCCGAACCCTAACCCTAACACAACCCTAACCCTAACACGAACCCTAACCCTAAACCTAACCCGAACCCTAACCCTAACCCTAACCCTAACCCGAACCCTAACCCGAACCCGAACCCTAACCCTAACCCTAACCCGAACACTAAACCTAACCCTAACCCGAACCCTAACCCTAACACGAACCCTACCCGAACCCTAACCCGAACACTAACCCGAACCCTAACC
>JAVLSZ010000085.1:107500-152500 GCA_032313775.1 Urocyon cinereoargenteus
CCTAACCCTAACCCTAACCGGAACCCTAAAACGAACCCTAACACTAACCCTAACCCGACCCCTAACCCGAACCCTAAACCTAACCCGAAGCCTTACCCTAACCCTATCCCGAACCCTAAACCAAACCCTAACCCTAACCCTAACCAGAACCCTAACCCTAAACCTAACCCTAAACCGAACCCTAACCCGAACCCGAACCCTAACCCTAACCCTAACCCGAAACCTAACCCTAACCCGAACCCTAACCCTAACCCTAACCCGAACCCTAACCCTAAACCTAACCCGAACCCTAACCCGAACCCTAACCCGAACCCTAACCCTACCCCTAACCCTAACCCTAACCCGAACCCTAACCCTAACCCTAACCCTAACCCTAAACCTAACCCGAACCCTAAACCTAACCCTAACCCTAACCCCTAACCCTAACCCGAACCCTAACCCTAATCTTAACCCGAACCCTAACCCGAAACCTAACCCTAACCCTAACCCAAACCCTAACCCTAACCCTAACCCGAACCCTAACCCTAACCCGAACCCTAACCCGAACCCTAAACCGAACCCTAACCCGAACCCTAACCGCAACCCTAAGACGAACCCTAACCCTAACCCTAACCCGACCCCTAACCCGACCCCTAAACCTAACCCGAAGCCTTACCCTAACCCTATCCCGAACCCTAAACCAAACCCTAACCCTAACCCTAACCAGAACCCTAACCCTAAACCTAACCCTAAACCGAACCCTAACCCGAACCCGAACCCTAACCCTAACCCTAACCCGAAACCTAACCCTAACCCGACCCCTAACCCTAACCCTAACCCGAACCCTAACCCTAAACCTAACCCGAACCCTAACCCGAACCCTAACCCGAACCCTAACCCTACCCCTAACCCTAACCCTAACCCGAACCCTAACCCTAAACCAAACCCTAAACCTAACCCTAACCCGAACCCTAACCTTAACACGAACCCGAACCCTAAACCTAAGCCTAACCCCGAACCCGAATCCTAAACCTAACCCTAACCCTAAACCTAACCAGAACCCTAAACCTAACCCTAACCCGAAACATAACCCTAACACGAACCCGAAACCTAACCCTAACCTGAAAACTAACCGGAACCCAAACCAAATCCGAACCCTAACCCTAACCCGAAACCTAAACCTAACCCTAACCCTAACCCGAAACCTAAACCTAACCCGAACCCTAACCATAAACCTAACCCGAACCCTAACCCTAACCCTAACCCGAACCCTAACCGTAACCCGAACCCTAACCCTAACCTTAACCCTAACCCGAACCCTAACCCTAACCCTAACCCGAACCCTAACCCGAACCCTAACCCGCACCCTAACACTAACCCTAATCTGAACACTAAATCCTAACCCTTACCCGAACCAGAACCCTAACCCGAACCCTAAGCCGAACCCGAACCCTAACCCTAACCCAAACCCTAACCCGAACCCTAACCCTAACCCTAACCCTAACCCGAACCCTACACTAACCGTAACCCTAACCCTAACCCCTAACCCGAACCCGAACCCTAACCCTATCCCGGTCCCGAACCAAAACCATAACCCTAACCCTAACCCAAAGCCTAACCCTAAACCTAAACATAACCCTAACACTAACCTGAACCCTAACCCTAACCCTAACCCTAACCCTAAACCGAACACTAACCCTAAACCTAACCCTAACCCTACCCCTAACCCTAACACCTAACCCTAACCCGAACCCTAACCCTAACTCGAACACTAACCCTAACCCTAACCCGCACCCTAATCCTAACCTTAACCCTAACCCTAACCCGAACCCTAACCCTAACCCTAATCCTAACCCTAACCCTAACCCGAACCCGAACCCGAACCCTAACCCTAACCCTAACCCTAACTCCTAACCCGAACCCGAACCCTAACCCAAACCCGAACCCTAACCCTACCCCGAACCCGAACCCAAACCATAACCCTAACACTAACCCGAACCCTAACCCTAACCCTAACCCTAACCCGAACCCTAACCCTAATCCTAACCCTAACCCTAACCCGAACACTAACCCTAACCCTAACCCTAAACCTAACTATAACCCCTAACCCTAAACCGAACCCTAACCCTAACTCGAACACTAAACCTAACCCTACGCCGAACCCTAACCCTAACACTAACCCTAACCCTAACCCTAACCCTAACCCTAACCCGAACCCTAACCCTAAACCTAACCCTAACCCTAACCCTAACCCGAACCCTAACCCGAACCCTAACCCTAACCCTAACCCTATCCCTAACCCGAACCCTAACACTAACACTAACCTGAACCCGAACACTAAACCGAAACCTAACCCTAACCCTAACCCGAACCCTAACCCTAACCCGAACCCGAAACCTAACCCTAACACGAACCCTAACCCGAACCCTAAACCTAACCCTAACCCTAATCCTAACTTGAACCCTAACACTAACCCTAACCGGAACCCTAACCCTAACCCTAAACCGAACCCGAACCCTAACCACTTACCCGAATCCTAACCCTAACCCGAACCCTAACCCTAACCCGAACCCTAAGCCTAACCCTAACCCTAAACCGAACCCTAACCCTAACCCTAAACCGACCTCTAACCCTAACCCTAACCAGAACACTAACCCTAATCCGAACCCGAACCCAAACCCGAACCCTAACCCTAACCCTAACCCGAACCCTAACCTTAACCCTAACCCTAACCCTAACCCTAAAACTAACCCCTAACCCTCACTCTAACCCTAACCCTAACCCTAAAACCTAACCCTAACCCTAACCCTAACCCTAACCCGAACCCTAACACTAACCCTAAACCTAACCCTAAACCAAACCCTAACCCTAAACCTAACCCGAACCCTAAACCTAACCCTAACCCCTAACCTTAACCCGAACCCTAACCCTAATCCTAACGCGAACCCTAACCCGATCCCTAAAACTAACCCTAACCCGAACCCTAACCCTAACCCTAACCCGAACCCTAACCCTAACCCTAATCCTAACCCTAACCCTAACCCTAACCGGAACCCGAAACCTAACCCTAAACCGAACCCGAAACCTAAACCGAAACCTAACCCTAACCCTAACCCTAACCCGAACCCTAACCCTAACCCGAACCCGAACCCTAACCCGAACCCTAGCCCTAAACCTAACCCGAACCCTAACCCGAAACCTAACCCTAACCCGAACCCGAACCCTAACCCCAAACCAAACCCTAAACCGAATCCTAAACCTAACCCTAACCCGAACACTAACCCTAACCCGAACCCTAACCCGAACCCTAACCCGAACCCTAACCCGAACGCTAACCCAAACCCTAACCCGAACCCTAACCCTAACCCTAACCCGAACCCGAACCCTAACCCCAAACCTAACCCTAAACCGAATACTAAACCTAACCCTAACCCGAACACTAAACCTAACCCGAACCCTAACCCGAACCCTAACCCGAACCCTAACCCGAACGCTAACCCAAACCCTAACCCGAACCCTAACCCGAACCCTAAACCGAACCCGAATCCTAACCCTAACCCGAACCCTAAAACGAACCCTAACCCTAACCCTAACCCGACCCCTAACCCGAACCCTAACCCTAACCCGAAGCCTTACCCTAACCCTAACCCGAACCCTAAACCAAACCCTAACCCTAACCCGAACCCTAACCCTAAACCTAACCCTAACCCGAACCCTAACCCGAACCCGAACCGTAACCCTAACCCTAACCCGAACCCTAACCCTAACCCGAATCCTAACCCTAACCCTAACCCGAACCCTAACCCTAAACCTAACCCGAACCCTAACCCGAACCCTAACCCGAACCCTAACCCTACACCTAACCCTAACCCTAACCCGAACCCTAACCCTAAACCAAACCCTAAACCAAACCCTAACCCGAACCCTAACCTTAACACGAACCCGAACCCTAAACCTAAGCCTAACCCCGAACCCGAACCCTAAACCTAACCCTAACCCTAAACCTAACCAGAACCCTAACTCTAACCCTAACCCGAAACATAACCCTAACCCGAACCCGAACCCTAACCCTAACATGAAACCTAACCTGAACCCAACCCAAACCCAAACCCTAACCCTAACCCGAACCCTAAACCTAACCCTAACCCTAACCCGAAAACTAAACCTAACCCGAACCCTAACCATAAACCTAACCCGAACCCTAACTCTAACCCTAACCCGAAACCTAACCGTAACCCGAACCCTAACCCTAACCCTAACCCTAACCCGAACCCTAACCCTAACCCTAACCCGAACCCTAACCCGAACCCTAACCCGCACCCTAAACCTAACCCTAATCTGAACACTAAATCCTAACCCTTACCCGCACCCGAACCCTAACCCGAACCCTAAGCCGAACCCGAACCCTAACCCAAACCCGAACCCTAACCCGAACCCTAAACCTAAACCTAACCCTAACCCTAACCCGAAACTTAACCCTAAACCTAACCCTAACCCTAACCCGAACCCTAACCCTAACCCTAACTCTAACCCTAAACCTAAACCTAAACCGAACCCTAAACCTAACCCTAACCCGAACCCTAACCCTAACCCGAACCCGAACCCTAACCCTAACCCGAAACCTAACCCGAACCCAACCCTAACCCGAACCCTAACCCTAACCCTAAACCTAACCATAACTCTAAGCCTAAACCTAACCCTAACCCGAACCCTAACCCTAACCCTAACACGAACCCTAACCCTTACCCGAACCCTAACCCTAACCCTAACCCTATCACGAACCCTAACCCGAACCCTTACCCGAACCCTAACACTAACCCGAACCCTAACGCTAACCCGAACCCGATACCTAACCCTAACCCGAACCCTAACCCTAACCCGAAACATAACCCTAACCCTAACCCTAAACCTAACCCTAAACCGAAACCTAACCATAACCCTAACCCGAAACCTAAACCAAACCCTAAACCTAACCCTAACCCGAACCCTAACCCTAACCCTAACTCTAACCCTAAACCTAACCCTAACCCGAACCCTAACCCTAACCCTAACTCGAACCCTAACCCGAACCCTAACCCGAACCCTAACCCTAACCCTAACTCGAACCCTAACCCGAACCCTAACCCGAACCCTAACCCTACCCCTAACCCTAACCCTAACCCTAACCCGAACCCTAAACCTAACCCAAACCCTAACCCTAACCCTAACCCGAACACTAACCCTAACCCTAAACCTAACCTGAACCCTAACCCGAACCCTAACCCGAACCCTAACCCTAACCCGAACCCTAACGCTAACCCGAACCCTAACCCTAACCCTAACCCGAAACCTAACCCGAACCCTAACCCTAACCCTAACCCTAATCCTAACCCGAACCCTAACCCTAACACTAACCGGAACCCTAACACTAACCCTAACCCGAACCCGAACCCTAAACCCTTAAACGAATCCTAACCCTAACCCGAACCCTAACCCGAACCCTAACCCTAAGACTAACCCAGAACCCGAACCCTAACCCTAACCCTAACCCTAACCCTAACCCTAACCCTAACCCTAACCCGAACCCTAACTCGAACACGAACCCTAACCCTAACCCGAACCCGAACCCTAACCCCAACCCTAACCGGAACCCTAACCCTAACTCTAACCCGAACCCGAACACTAACCCCTTACCCGAATCCTAACCCTAACCCGAACCCTAACCCGAACCCTAACACTAAACCTAACCCCGAACCCGAACCCTAACCCTAACCCTAACCCTAACCCTAACCCGAACCCTAACCCGAACCCTATCCCGAACCCGAACCCTAACACTAACCCGACCCCGAACCCTAACCCTAAACCTAACCCGAACCCTAACCCTAACCCGAACCCTAACCGTAACCCGAACCCTAACCCTAACCCTAACCCGAACCCTAAACCTAACCCTAACCCGACCCCTAACCTGAAACCTAACACGAACCCTAACCCTAACCCTAACCCTAACCCTAACCCTAACCCAAACCCTAACCCTAACCCGAACCCTAAACCTAACCCGAACCCGAACCCTAAAACTAACCCGAAACCTAACCCGAACCCAACCCAAACCCTAACCCTAACCCGAACCCTAACCCTAACCCTAACCCGAAACCTAAACCGAACCCTAAACCTAACCGTAACACTAATCCTAACCCGAACCCTAACCCTAACACTATCCGGAACCCTATCACTAACCCGAACCCTAACTCGAACCCTAACCCGAACCCTAAACCTACCCCTAACCCTAACCCTAACCCTTCCCCGAAACCGAACCCAAACCTTAACCCTAACCCTAACCCGAACTCTTACCCGAACCCTAACCCTAACGCTAACACTAAACCGAACCCTAACCCTAACCCTAACCCTAACCCCTAACCCTAACCCGAACCCTAACACTAACCCTAACCCTAACCCTAATCCTAACCCTAACCCGAACCCTAACCCTAACCCTAACCCGAACCCTAACCCGAACCCTAACCCTAACACTAACCTGAACACTAATCCCTAACCCTAAACCGAACCCGAACCCTAACCCGAACCCGAAACCTAACCCTAACCCGAACCCTAACCCTAACCCTAACCCGAACCCTAACCCTAACCCTAACCCGAACCCTACCCCGAACCCTAACCCGAATCCTAACCCAAACCCTAATCTGAACACTAAATCCTAACCCTTACCCGAACCCGAACCCTAACCTGAACCCGAACCCTAACCCGAACCCGAACCCTAACCCAAACCCGAACCCGAACCCTAACCCTAACACTAACCTGAAACCTAACCCTAACCCTAACCCTAACCCTAACCCCAACCCTAACCCTAACCCTCACTCTAACCCTAAACCTAACCCTAACCCTAACCCGAAACCTAACCATAAACCTAACCCGAACCCTAACCCGAACCCTAACCCGAACCCTAAACCTAAACCAAACACTAAACCTAACCCGAAACCTAACCCTAAACCTAACCCTAACCCTAACCCGAACCCTAACACTAACCCTAAACCTAACCCTAACCCTAACCCTAACCCGAACCCTAACCCTAACCCTAACCCGAACCCTAACCAGAACCCGAAACCTAACCCTTACCCGAACCCTAACCCTAACCCGAACCCTAATCCTAACCCTAACCCGAACCCTAACCCTAACCCTAACCCCAACCCTAACCCGAACCCTAACACGAACCCTAACCCTACCACTAAATCTAACCTTGCCCCTAACCCGAACCCTAACCCTAAACCAAACCCTAACCCTAACCTAACCCGAACCCTAACCTTAACACGAACCCGAACCCTAAACCTAAGCCTAATCCCGAACCCGAACCCTAAACCTAACCCTAACCCTAACCCGAACCCTAACCCTAAACCAAACCCTAAAACTAACCCTAACCCGAACCCTAACCTTAACACGAACCCGAACCCTAAACCTAAGCCTAACCCCGAACCCGAACCCTAAACCTAACCCTAACCCTAACCCGAACCCGAACCCTAAACCTAACCCTAACCCGAACCATAACCCTAACCCGAACCCGAACGCTAACCCTAACCCGAAACCTAACCGGAACCCAACCCAAACCCGAACCCTAACCCTAACCCGAAACCTAAACCTAACCCTAACCCTAACCCGAAACCTAAACCTAACGCGAAACCTAACCCTAAACCTAACCCGAACCGTAACCCTAACCCTAACCCAAACCCTAACAGTAACCCGAAACCTAACCCTAACCCTAACCCTAACCCTAACCCTAACCCGAACCCTAACCCTAACCCTAACCCGAACCCTAAACCGAACCCTAACCCGAACCCTAACCCTAACCCTAATCTGAACACTAAATCCTAACCCTTACCCGAACCCGAACCCTAACCCGAACCCGAACCCTAACCCGAACCCGAACCCTAACCCAAACCCGAACCCGAACCCAAACCCGAACCCTAACCCTAACCTGAACCCTAACCCTAACCCTAACCCTAACTCGAACCGTAACCCTAACCCTCACTCTAACCCTAAACCTAACCCTAACCCGAACCCTAACCATAATACTAACCCGAACCCTAACCCGAACCCTAAACTTAAACCAAACTCTAAACCTAACCCGAAACCTAACCCTAACCCTAACCCTAACCCTAACCCGAACCCTAACCCTAACCCTAACTCTAACCCTAAACCTAACCCTAACCCGAACCCTAACCCTAACCCTAACCCGAACCCTACCCGGAACCCTAACCCGAAACCTAACCCTACCCCTAACCCTAACCCTAACCCGAACCCTAACCCTAACCCAAACCCTAACGCTAACCCTAACTCGAACACTAACCCTAACCCTAACCCTAAACCTAACTATAACCCCTAACCCTAACCCGAACCCTAACCCTAATTCGAACACTAAACCTAACCCTACCCCGAACCCTAACCCTAACCCGAACCCTAACCCTAACCCTAACCCTAACCCTAACCCGAACCCTAACCCTAACCCTAACCTGAACCCGAACACTAAACCGAAACCTAACCCTAACCCTAACCCGAACCCTAACACTAACCCTAACCCTAACCCTAACCCTAAACCTAACCCGAACCCTAACCCTAACCCTAACCCGAACCCTAAACCTACACCGAAACCTAACCCTAACCCGAACCCTAACCCTAACCCTAACCCTAACCCTAACCCTAACCCTAACCCTAACCCCTAACCCTAACCCTAACCCTAACACTAACCCAAACCCTAACCCGAACCCTAACCCTAACCCGAACCCTAACCCTAACCCTACCCCGAACCCTAACCCGAACCCTAACCTGAACCCGAACACTAAACCGAAACCTAACCCTAACCCTAACCCGAACCCTAACACTAACCCTAACCCTAACCCTAACCCTAAACCTAACCCGAACCCTAACCCTAACACTAACCCGAACCCTAACCCTACCCGAACCCTAACCCTAACCCGAACCCTAACCCTAACCCTAACCCTAACCCTAACCCTAACCCTAACCCTAACCCCTAACCCTAACCCTAACCCTAACCCTAACCCAAACCCTAACCCGAACCCTAACCCTAACCCGAACCCTAACCCTAACCCTACCCCGAACCCTAACCCGAACCCTAACCCTAACACTAACCTGAACACTAACCCCTAACCCTAACCCGAACCCGAACCCTAACCCGAACCCGAAACCTAACCCTAACCCGAACCCTAAACCTAAACCTAACCCGAACCCTAACCCTAACCCTAACCCGAACCCTACCCCGAACCCTAACCCGAATCCTAACCCTAACACTAATCTGAACACTAAATCCTAACCCTTACCCGAACCCGAACCCTAACCTGAACCCGAACCCTAACCCGAACCCGAACCCTAACCCAAACCCGAACCCGAACCCGAACCCTAACCCTAACACTAACCTGAACCCTAACCCTAACCCTAACCCTAACCCGAACCCTAACCCTAACCCTCACTCTAACCCTAAACCTAACCCTAACCCTAACCCGAAACCTATCCATAAACCTAACCCGAACCCTAACCCAAACCCTAAACCTAAACCAAACACTAAACCTAACCCGAAACCTAACCCTAACCCTAACCCTAAACCTAACCCGAACCCTAACACTAACCCTAACCCTAAACCTAACCCTAACCCTAACCCGAACCCTAACCCTAACCCTAACCCGAACCCTAACCCGAACCCGAACCCTAACCCTAACCCGAAACCTAACCGGAACCCAACCCAAACCCGAACCCTAACCCTAACCCGAACCCTAAACCTAACCCTAACCCTAACACGAACCCAAACCCTAACCCTAACCCGAACCCTAACCCTAACCCGAACCCTAACCCTAACCCTAACCCGAACCCTAAACCTAACCCTAACCCCAACCCTAACCCGAACCCTAACACGAACCCTAACCCTACCCCTAACCCTAACCCTGCCCCTAACCCGAACCCTAACCATAAACCAAACCCTAACCCTAACCTTAACCCGCACCCTAACCTTAACACGAAACCGAACCCTATACCTAAGCCTAACCCCGAACCCGAACCCTAAACCTAACCCTAACCCTAACCCGAACCCGAACCCTAAACCTAACCCTAACCCTAACACGAACCCGAACCCTAACCCTAACCCGAACCCTAACCCTAACCCTAAACCTAACCCTAATCCTAACCCGAACCCTAACCCTAACACTATCCGGAACCCTATCACTAAAACGAACCCTAACCCGAACCCTAACCCGAACCCTAACCCTACCCCTAACCCTAACCCTAACCCTTCCCCGAACCCGAACCCAAACCTTAACCCTAACCCTAACCCGAACCCTTACCCGAACCCTAACCCTAACGCTAACCCTAACCCGAACACTAACCCTAACCCTAACCCTAACCCCTAACCCTAACCCGAACCCTAACACTAACCCTAACCCTAACCCTAACCCTAACCCGAACCCTAACCCTAACCCGAACCCTTACCCGAACCCTAACCCTAACACTAACCTGAACACTAACCCCTAACCCTAACCCGAAACCGAACCCTAACCCGAACCCGAAACCTAACCCTACCCCGAACCCTAACCCTAACCCTAACCCGAACCCTAACCTTAACCCTAACCCGAACCCTACCCCGAACCCTATCCCGAATCCTAACCCTAACCCTAATCTGAACACTAAATCCTAACCCTTACCTGAACCCGAACCCTAACCTGAACCCGAACCCTAACCCGAACCCGAACCCTAACCCAAACCCGAACCCGAACCCGAACCCTAACCCTAACACTAACCTGAACCCTAACCCTAACCCTAACCCTAACCCTAACCCGAACCCTAACCCTAACCCTCACTCTAACCCTAAACCTAACCCTAACCCTAACCCGAAACCTAACCATAAACCTAACCCGAACCCTAACCCGAACCCTAAACCTAAACCAAACACTAAACCTAACCCGAAACCTAACCCTAACCCTAACCCTAACCCTAACCCGAACCCTAACACTAACCCTAACCCTAACCCTAACCCTAACCCTAACCCGAACCCTAACCCTAACCCTAACCAGAACCCTAACCCGAACCCGAACCCTAACCCTAACCCGAAACCTAACCGGAACGCAACCCAAACCCGAACCCTAACCCTAACCCGAACCCTAAACCTAACCCTAACCCTAACACGAACCCGAACCCTAACCCTAACCCGAACCCTAACCCTAACCCGAACCCTAACCCTAACCCTAACCCGAACCCTAACCCTAACCCTAACCCCAAACCTAACCCAAACCCTAACACGATCCCTAACCCTACCCCTAACCCTAACCCTGCCCCTAACCCGAACCCTAACCCTAAAACAAACCCTAAAACTAACCCTAACCCGAACCCTAACCTTAACACGAACCCGAACCCTAAACCTAAGCCTAACCCCGAACCCGAACCCTAAACCTAACCCTAACCCTAACCCGAACCCGAACCCTAAACCTAACCCTAACCCGAACCATAACCCTAACCCGAACCCGAACGCTAACCCTAACCCGAATCCTAACCGGAACCCAAAGCAAACCCGAACCCTAACCCTAACCCGAACCCTAAACCTAAACCTAACCCTAACCTGAAACCTAAACCTAACGCGAACCCTAACCCTAAACCTAACCCGAACCGTAACCCTAACCCTAACCCGAACCCTAACAGTAACCCGAACCCTAACCCTAACCCTAACCCTAACCCTAACCCTAACCCGAACCCTAACCCTAACCCTAACCCGAACCCTAAACCGAACCCTAACCCGAACCCTAACCCTAACCCTAATCTGAACACTAAATCCTAACCCTTACCCGAAACCGAACCCTAACCCGAACCCGAACCCTAACCCGAACCCGAACCCTAACCCAAACCCGAACCCGAACCCGAACCCTAACCCTAACCCTAACATGAACCCTAACCCTAACCCTAACCCTAACCCTAACTCGAACCGTAACCCTAACCCTCACTCTAACCCTAAACCTAACCCTAACCCGAACCCTAACCATAATACTAACGCGAACCCTAACCCGAACCCTAAACTTAAACCAAACTCTAAACCTAACCCGAAACCTAACCCTAACCCTAACCCTAACCCTAACCCGAACCCTAACCCTAATCCTAACTCTAACCCTAAACCTAACCCTAACCCGAACCCTAACCCTAACCCTAACCCGAACCCTAACCGGAAACCTAACCCGAAACCTAACCTACCCCTAACCCTAACCCTAACCCTAACCCTAACCCTAACCCGAACCCTAACCCTAACCCAAACCCTAACCCTAACCCTAACCCGAACCCTAACCCTAACCCTAACCCTAAACCGAACCCTAACCCGAAGCCTAACCCGAACCCTAACCCTAACCCGAACACTAACGCTAACCCGAAACCGAACCCTAACCCTAACCCTACCCTAACCCTAACCCTAAACGGAAACCTAACCCTAAACCTAACCCTAACCCTAAACCTAACCCGAACCCTAACCATAACCCTAACCCAAACCCTAACCCGAAGCCTAAACCTAAACCTAACCCTAAACCTAATCCGAAACCTAACCCTAACCCTAACCCTAACCCGAAACCTAAACCTGAACCTAACCCTAACCCTAACCCGAAACTTAACCCTAAACCTAACCCTAACCCTAACCCGAACCCTAACCCTAACCCTAACTCTAACCCTAAACCTAAACCTAAACCGAACCCTAAACCTAACCCTAACCCGAACCCTAACCCTAACCCGAACCCGAACCCTAACCCTAACCCGAAACCTAACCCGAACCCAACCCTTACCCGAACCCTAACCCTAACCCTAAACCTAACCATAACTCTAACCCTAAACCTAACCCTAACACGAACCCTAACCCTTACCCGAACCCTAACCCTAACCCTAACCCTATCCCGAACCCTAACCCGAACCCTTACCCGAACCCTAACACTAACCCGAACCCTAACGCTAACCCGAACCCGATACCTAACCCTAACCCGAACCCTAACCCTAACCCGAAACATAACCCTAACCCTAACCCTAAACCTAACCCTAACCCGAAACCTAACCATAACCCTAACCCGAAACCTAAACCGAACCCTAAACCTAACCCTAACCCGAACCCTAAACATAACCCTAACTCTAACCCTAAACCTAACCCTAACCCGAACCCTAACCCTAACCCTAACTCGAACCCTAACCCGAACCCTAACCCGAACCCTAACCCTAACCCTAACTCGAACCCTAACCCGAACCCTAACCCGAACCCTAACCCTACCCCTAACCCTAACCCTAACCCGAACCCTAACCCTAACCCAAACCCTAACCCTAACCCTAACCCGAACACTAACCCTAACCCTAAACCTAACCTGAACCCTAACCCGAACCCTAACCCGAACCCTAACCCTAACCCGAACCCTAACGCTAACCCGAACCCGAACCCTAACCCGAACCCGAACCCAAACCCTAACCCGAACCCTAACCCTAACCCTAACCCGAAACCTAACCCGAACCCTAACCCTAACCCTAACCCTAATCCTAACCCGAACCCTAACCCTAACACTAACCGGAACCCTAACACTAACCCTAACCCGAACCCGAACCCTAAACCCTTAAACGAATCCTAACCCTAACCCGAACCCTAACCCGAACCCTAACCCTAAGACTAACCCAGAACCCGAACCCTAACCCTAACCCTAACCCTAACCCTAACCCGAACCCTAACTCGAACACGAACCCTAACCCTAACCCGAACCCGAACCCTAACGCCAACCCTAACCGGAACCCTAACCCTAACTCTAACCCGAACCCGAACACTAACCCCTTACCCGAATCCTAACCCTATCCCGAACCCTAACCCGAACCCTAACACTAAACCTAACCCCGAACCCGAACCCTAACCCTAACCCTAACCCTAACCCTAACCCGAACCCTAACCCGAACCCTATCCCGAACCCGAACCCTAACACTAACCCGACCCCGAACCCTAACCCTAAACCTAACCCGAACCCTAACCCTAACCCGAACCCTAACCGTAACCCGAACCCTAACCCTAACCCTAACCCGAACCCTAAACCTAACCCTAACCCGACCCCTAACCTGAAACCTAACACGAACCCTAACCCTAACCCTAACCCTAACCCTAACCCGAACCCTAACCCTAACCCGAACCCTAAACCTAACCCGAACCCGAACCCTAAAACTAACCCGAAACCTAACCCGAACCCAACCCAAACCCTAACCCTAACCCGAACCCTAACCCTAACCCTAACCCGAACCCTAAACCGAACCCTAAACCTAACCCTAACCCTAATCCTAACCCGAACCCTAACCCTAACACTATCCGGAACCCTATCACTAACCCGAACCCTAACCCGAACCCTAAACCGAACCCTAAACATACCCCTAACCCTAACCCTAACCCTTTCCCGAAACCGAACCCAAACCTTAACCCTAACCCTAACCCGAACCCTTACCCGAACCCTAACCCTAACGCTAACACTAAACCGAACCCTAACCCTAACCCTAACCCTAACCCCTAACCTTAACCCGAACCCTAACACTAACCCTAACCCTAACCCTAATCCTAACCCTAACCCGAACCCTAACCCGAACCCTAACCCGAACCCGAAACCTAACCCTAACCCGAACCCTAACCCTAACCCTAACCAGAACCCTAACCCTAACCCTAACCCGAACCCTACCCCGAACCCTAACCCGAATCCTAACCCAAACCCTAATCTGAACACTAAATCCTAACCCTTACCCGAACCCGAACCCTAACCTGAACCAGAACCCTAACCCGAACCCGAACCCTAACCCAAACCCGAACCCGAACCCTAACCCTAACACTAACCTGAAACCTAACCCTAACCCTAACCCTAACCCTAACCCGAACCCTAACCCTAACCCTCACTCTAACCCTAAACCTAACCCTAACCCTAACCCGAAACCTAACCATAAACCTAACCCGAACCCTAACCCGAACCCTAACCCGAACCCTAAACCTAAACCAAACACTAAACCTAACCCGAAACCTAACCCTAAACCTAACCCTAACCCTAACCCGAACCCTAACACTAACCCTAAACCTAACCCTAACCCTAACCCTAACCCGAACCCTAACCCTAACCCTAACCCGAACCCTAAACAGAACCCGAACCCTAACCCTAACCCGAACCCTAACCCTAACCCGAACCCTAATCCTAACCCTAACCCGAACCCTAACCCTAATCCTAACCCCAACCCTAACCCGAACCCTAACACGAACCCTAACACTACCACTAAATCTAACCCTGCCCCTAACCCGAACCCTAACCCTAAACCAAACCCTAACCCTAACCTAACCCGAACCCTAACCTTAACACGAACCCGAACCCTAAACCTAAGCCTAATCCCGAACCCGAACCCTAAACCTAACCCTAACCCTAACCCGACCCTAACCCTAAACCAAACCCTAAAACTAACCCTAACCCGAACCCTAACCTTAACACGAACCCGAACCCTAAACCTAAGCCTAACCCCGAACCCGAACCCTAAACCTAACCCTAACCCTAACCCGAACCCGAACCCTAAACCTAACCCTAACCCGAACCATAACCCTAACCCGAACCCGAACGCTAACCCTAACCCGAAACCTAACCGGAACCCAACCCAAACCCGAACCCTAACCCTAACCCGAAACCTAAACCTAACCCTAACCCTAACCCGAAACCTAAACCTAACGCGAAACCTAACCCTAAACCTAACCCGAACCGTAACCCTAACCCTAACCCGAACCCTAACAGTAACCCGAAACCTAACCCTAACCCTAACCCTAACCCTAACCCTAACCCGAACCCTAACCCTAACCCTAACCCGAACCCTAAACCGAACCCTAACCCGAACCCTAACCCTAACCCTAATCTGAACACTAAATCCTAACCCTTACCCGAACCCGAACCCTAACCCGAACCCGAACCCTAACCAGAACCCGAACCCTAACCCAAACCCGAACCCGAACCCGAACCCGAACCCTAACCCTAACCTGAACCCTAACCCTAACCCTAACCCTAACTCGAACCATAACCCTAACCCTCACTCTAACCCTAAACCTAACCCTAACCCGAACCCTAACCATAATACTAACCCGAACCCTAACCCGAACCCTAAACTTAAACCAAACTCTAAACCTAACCCGAAACCTAACCCTAACCCTAACCCTAACCCTAACCCGAACCCTAACCCTAACCCTAACTCTAACCCTAAACCTAACCCTGCCCGAACCCTAACCCAAACCCTAACCCGAACACTAACCGGAACCCTAAACCGAAACCTAACCCTACCCCTAACCCTAACCCTAACCCGAACCCTAACCCTAACCCAAACCCTAACCCTAACCCTAACCCGAACCCTAACCCTAACCCTAACCCTAAACCGAACCCTAACCCGAAGCCTAACCCGAACCCTAACCCTAACCCGAACCCTAACGCTAACCCGAACCCGAACCCTAACCCTAACCCTAACCCTAACCCTAACCCTAACCCTAACCCGAAACCTAACCCTAAACCTAACCCTAACCCTAAACCTAACCCGAACCCTAACCATAACCCTAACCCAAACCCTAACCCGAAGCCTAAACCTAAACCTAACCCTAAACCTAATCCGAAACCTAACCCTAACCCTAACCCTAACCCTAACCCGAACCCTAACCCTAACCCTCACTCTAACCCTAAACCTAACCCTAACCCGAACCCTAACCATAACACCTAACCCTAACCCGAACCCTAACTCTAATTCTAACATTAAACCTAACCCTAACCCGAACCCTAATCCTAACCTTAAACCTAACCCTAACCCGAACCCTAACCCTAACCCTAATCCTAACCCTAACCCTAACCCGAAACCGAACCCGAACCCTTACCCTAACTCTAACACTAACTCCTAACCCGAACGCGAACCCGAACCGTAATCCGAACACGAACCCTAACCCTACCCCGAACCCGAACCCATACCATAACCCTAACCCTAACCCGAACCCTAACCCTAACCCTAACCCTAACCCGAACCCGAACCCTTACCCTAACCCGAACCCTAACCCTAACTCGAACACTAACCCTCACCCTAAACCTAACCCTAACTATAACCCCTAACCCTAACCCGAACCCTAACCCTAATTCGAACACTAAACCTAACCCTACCCCGAACCCTAACCCTAACCCGAACCCTAACCCTAACCCTAACCCTAACCCTAACCCTAACCCGAACCCTAACCCTAACCCTAACCTGAACCCGAACACTAAACCGAAACCTAACCCTAAACCTAACCCGAAACCTAACACTAACCCTAACCCTAACCCTAACCCTAAACCTAACCCGAACCCTAACCCTAACCCTAACCCGAACCCTAAACCTACACCGAAACCTAACCCTAACCCGAACCCTAACCCTAACCCTAACCCTAACCCTAACCCTAACCCCTAACCCTAACCCTAACCCTAACACTAACCCAAACCCTAACCCGAACCCTAACCCTAACCCGAACCCTAAACCTAACCCTACCCCGAACCCTAACCCGAACCCTAACCTGAACCCGAACACTAAACCGAAACCTAACCCTAACCCTAACCCGAACCCTAACACTAACCCTAACCCTAAACCTAACCCTAAACCTAACCCGAACCCTAACCCTAACCCTAACCCGAATCCTAACCCTACCCCGAACCCTAACCCTAACCCGAACCCTAACCCTAACCCTAACCCTAACCCTAACCCTAACCCTAACCCCTAACCCTAACCCTAACCCTAACCCTAACCCAAACCCTAACCCGAACCCTAACCCTAACGCGAAACCTAACCCTAACCCTACCCCGAACCCTAACCCGAACCCTAACCCTAACACTAACCTGAACACTAACCCCTAACCCTAACCCGATCCCGAACCCTAACCCGAACCCGAAACCTAACCCTAACCCGAACCCTAACCCTAAACCTAACCCGAACCCTAACCCTAACCCTAACCCGAACCCTACCCCGAACCCTAACCCGAATCCTAACCCTAACCCTAATCTGAACACTAAATCCTAACGCTTACCCGAACCCGAACCCTAACCTGAACCCGAACCCTAACCCGAACCCGAACCCTAACCCAAACCCGAACCCGAACCCGAACCCTAACCCTAACACTAACCTGAACCCTAACTCTAACCCTAACGCTAACCCGAACCCTAACCCTAACCCTCACTCTAACCCTAAACCTAACCCTAACCCTAACCCGAAACCTAACCATAAACCTAACCCGAACCCTAACCCGAACCCTAAACCTAAACCAAACACTAAACCTAACCCGAAACCTAACCCTAACCCTAACCCTAAACCTAACCCGAACCCTAACACTAACCCTAACCCTAAACCTAACCCTAACCCTAACCCGAACCCTAACCCTAACCCTAACCCGAACCCTAACCCGAACCCGAACCCTAACCATAACCCGAAACCTAACCGGAACCCAACCCAAACCCGAACCCTAACCCTAACCCGAACCCTAAACCTAACCCTAACCCTAACACGAACCCAAACCCTAACCCTAACCCGAACCCTAACCCTAACCCGAACCCTAACCCTAACCCTAACCCGAACCCTAAACCTAACCCTAACCCCAACCCTAACCCGAACCCTAACACGAACCCTAACCCTACCCCTAACCCTAACCCTGCCCCTAACCCGAACCCTAACCGTAAACCAAACCCTAACCCTAACCTTAACCCGAACCCTAACCTTAACACGAAACCGAACCCTAAACCTAAGCCTAACCCCGAACCCGAACCCTAAACCTAACCCTAACCCTAACCCGAACCCGAACCCTAAACCTAACCCTAACCCTAACACGAACCCGAACCCTAACCCTAACCCGAACCCTAACCCTAACCCTAAACCTAACCCTAATCCTAACCCGAACCCTAACCCTAACACTATCCGGAACCCTATCACTAAACCGAACCCTAACCCGAACCCTAACCCGAACCCTAACCCTACCCCTAACCCTAAACCTAACCCTTCCCCGAACCCGAACCCAAACCTTAACCCTAACCCTAACCCGAACCCTTACCCGAACCCTAACCCTAACGCTAACCCTAACCCGAACCCTAACCCTAACCCTAACCCTAACCCCTAACCCTAACCCGAACCCTAACACTAACCCTAACCCTAACCCTAACCCTAACCCTAACCCGAACCCTAACCCTAACCCGAACCCTTACCCGAACCCTAACCCTAACACTAACCTGAACACTAACCCCTAACCCTAACCCGAAACCGAACCCTAACCCGATCCCGAAACCTAACCCTAACCCGAACCCTAACCCTAACCCTAACCCGAACCCTAACCTTAACCCTAACCCGAACCCTACCCCGAACCCTAACCCGAATCCTAACCCTAACCCTAATCTGAACACTAAATCCTAACCCTTACCTGAACCCGAACCCTAACCTGAACCCGAACCCTAACCCGAACCCGAACCCTAACCCAAACCCGAACCCGAACCCGAACCCTAACCCTAACACTAACCTGAACCCTAACCCTAACCCTAACCCTAACCCTAACCCGAACCCTAACCCTAACCCTCACTCTAACCCTAAACCTAACCCTAACCCTAACCCGAAACCTAACCATAAACCTAACCCGAACCCTAACCCGAACCCTAAACCTAAACCAAACACTAAACCTAACCCGAAACCTAACCCTAACCCTAACCCTAACCCTAACCCGAACCCTACACTAACCCTAACCCTAACCCTAACCCTAACCCTAACCCGAACCCTAACCCTAACCCTAACCAGAACCCTAACCTGAACCCGAACCCTAACCCTAACCCGAAACCTAACCGGAACGCAACCCAAACCCGAACCCTAACCCTAACCCGAACCCTAAACCTAACCCTAACCCTAACACGAACCCGAACCCTAACCCTAACCCGAACCATAACCCTAACCCGAACCCTAACCCTAACCCTAACCCGAACCCTAACCCTAACCCTAACCCCGACCCTAACCCAAACCCTAACATGAACCCTAACCCTACCCCTAACCCTAACCCTGCCCCTAACCCGAACCCTAACCCTAAAACAAACCCTAAAACTAACCCTAACCCGAACCCTAACCTTAACACGAACCCGAACCCTAAACCTAAGCCTAACCCCGAACCCGAACCCTAAACCTAACCCTAACCCTAACCCGAACCCGAACCCTAAACCTAACCCTAACCCGAACCATAACCCTAACCCGAACCCGAACGCTAACCCTAACCCGAAACCAACCGGAACCCAAAGCAAACCCGAACCCTAACCCTAACCCGAACCCTAAACCTAACCCTAACCCTAACCTGAAACCTAAACTTAACGCGAACCCTAACCCTAAACCTAACCCGAACCGTAACCCTAACCCTAACCCGAACCCTAACAGTAACCCGAACCCTAACCCTAACCCTAACCCTAACCCTAACCCGAACCCTAACCCTAACCCTAACCCGAACCCTAAACCGAACCCTAACCCGAACCCTAACCCTAACCCTAATCTGAACACTAAATCCTAACCCTTACCCGAAACCGAACCCTAACCCGAACCCGAACCCTAACCCGAACCCGAACCCTAACCCAAACCCGAACCCGAACCCGAACCGTAACCCTAACCCTAACATGAACCCTAACCCTAACCCTAACCCTAACCCTAACTCGAACCGTAACCCTAACCCTCACTCTAAGCCTAAACCTAACCCTAACCCGAACCCTAACCATAATACTAACCCGAACCCTAACCCGAACCCTAAACTTAAACCAAACTCTAAACCTAACCCGAAACCTAACCCTAACCCTAACCCTAACCCTAACCCGAACCCTAACCCTAACCCTAACCCTAACCCTAAACCTAACCCTAACCCGAACCCTAACCCTAACCCTAACCCGAACCCTAACCGGAAACCTAACCCGAACCTAACCTACCCCTAACCCTAACCCTAACCCTAACCCTAACCCTAACCCGAACCCTAACCCTAACCCAAACCCTAACCCTAACCCTAACCCGAACCCTAACCCTAACCCTAACCCTAAACCGAACCCTAACCCGAAGCCTAACCCGAACCCTAACCCTAACCCGAACCCTAACGCTAACCCGAAACCGAACCCTAACCCTAACCCTACCCTAACCCTAACCCTAACCGGAAACCTAACCCTAAACCTAACCCTAACCCTAAACCTAACCCGAACCCTAACCATAACCCTAACCCAAACCCTAACCCGAAGCCTAAACCTAAACCTAACCCTAAACCTAATCCGAAACCTAACCCTAACCCTAACCCTAACCCTAAACCGAACCCTAACCCTAACCCTCACTCTAACCCTAAACCTAACCCTAACCCGAACCCTAACCATAACACCTAACCCTAACCCGAACCCTAACTCTAATTCGAACACTAAACCTAACCCTAACCCGAACCCTAATCCTAACCTTAACCCTAACCCTAACCCGAACCCTAACCCTAACCCTAATCCTAACCCTAACCCTAACCCGAAACAGAACCCGAACCCTAACCCTAACCCTAACACTAACTCCTAACCCGAACGCGAAACCGAACCGTAATCCGAACACGAACCCTAACCCTACCCCGAACCCGAACCCAAACCATAACCCTAACCCTAACCCGAACCCTAACACTAACCCTAACCCTAACCCGAAAACTAACCCTAACCCTAACCCGAACCCTAACCCTAACTCGAACACTAACCCTAACCCTAACCATAACCCTAACTATAACCCCTAACCCTAACCCGAACACTAACCCTAATTCGAACACTAAACCTAACCCTACCCCGAACCCTAACCCTAACCCTAACCCTAACCCTAACCCGAACCCTAACCCTAAACCTAACCCTAACCCTAACCCTAACCCGAACCCTAAACCGAACCCTAACCCTAACCCTAAACCTAACCCTAACCCGAAACCTAACCCTAACCCTAAACTGAACCCGAACACTAAACCGAAACATAACCCTAACCCTAACCCGAACACGAACCCTAACCCGAACATGAACCCTAACACGAACCCTAACCCGAACCCTAAACCTAACCCTAACCCTAATCCTAACCCGAACGCTAACCCTAACCCTAACCGGAACCCTAAACCTAACCCGAAACCGAACCCTAACCACTTACCCGAATCCTATCCCTAACCCGAACCCTAACCCTAACCCGAACCCTAAGCCTAACCCTAACCCTAACCCGAACCCCAACCCTAAACCTAACCCGAACCCTAACCCCAACCCTAACTGGAACCCTAACCCTAACCCTAACCCGAACCCGAACACTAACCCCTTACCCGAATCCTAACACTAACCCGAACCCTAACCCGAACCCTAACACTAAACCTAACCCCGAACCCGAACCCTAATCCTAACCCTAACCCTAACCCGAAACCTAACCCAAACCCTAACCCGAACCCGAACCCTAACCCTAACCCGACCCCGAACCCTAACCCTAACCCTTACCCGAACCCTAACCGTAACCCGAACCCTAACCCTAACCCTAACCCGAACCCTAAACCTAACCCTAACCCGATCCCTAACCTGAAACCTAACACGAACCCTAACGCTAACCCTAACCCTAACCCTAACCCGAACCCTAACCCTAACCCTAACCTGAACCCTAACCCTAACCCGAACCCTAACCCTAACCCGAACCCGAACCCTAAACCTAACCCGAAACCTAAACCGAACCCAACCCAAACCCTAACCCTAACCCGAACCCTATCCCTAACCCTAAACCCGAACCCTAACCCGAAACCTAACCCTAACCCTAACCCTAATCCTAACCCGAACCCTAACCCTAACACTATCCGGAACCCTAACACTAACCCGAACCCTAACCCGAACCCTAACCCGAACCCTAACACTACCCCTAACCCTAAACCTAACCCTTCCCCGAACCCGAAACCAAACCTTAACCCTAACCCTAACACGAAACCTAAACCGAACCCTAACCCTAACGCTAAACCTAACCCGAACCCTAACCCTAACCCTAACCCTAACCCTAACCCTAACCCGAACCCTAAACCTAACCCAAACCCTAACCCTAACCCGAACCCTAACCCTAACCCTAACCCGAACCCTAAACCGAACCCTAACCCGAACCCTAACCCTAACCCTAATCTGAACACTAAATCCTAACCCTTACCCGAACCCGAACCCTAACCCGAACCCGAACCCTAACCCGAACCCGAACCCTAACCCAAACCCGAACCCGAACCCGAACCCGAACCCGAACCCTAACCCTAACCTGAACCCTAACCCTAACCCTAACCCTAACTCGAACCGTAACCCTAACCCTCACTCTAACCCTAAACCTAACCCTAACCCGAACCCTAACCATAATACTAACCCGAACCCTAACCCGAACCCTAAACTTAAACCAAACTCTAAACCTAACCCGAAACCTAACCCTAACCCTAACCCTAACCCTAACCCGAACCCTAACCCTAACCCTAACTCTAACCCTAAACCTAACCCTAACCCGAACCCTAACCCTAACCCTAACCCGAACCCTAACCGGAACCCTAACCCGAAACCTAACCCTACCCCTAACCCTAACCCTAACCCGAACCCTAACCCTAACCCAAACCCTAACCCTAACCCTAACCCGAACCCTAACCCTAACCCTAACCCTAAACCGAACCCTAACCCGAAGCCTAACCCGAACCCTAACCCTAACCCGAACCCTAACGCTAACCCGAACCCGAACCCTAACCCTAACCCTAACCCTAACCCGAAACCTAACCCTAAACCTAACCCTAACCCTAAACATAACCCGAACCCTAACCATAACCCTAACCCAAACCCTAACCCGAAGCCTAAACCTAAACCTAACCCTAAACCTAATCCGAAACCTAACCCTAACCCTAACCCTAATGCTAACCCGAACCCTAACCCTAACCCTCACTCTAACCCTAAAACTAACCCTAACCCGAACCCTAACCATAACACCTAACCCTAACCCGAACCCTAACTCTAATTCGAACACTAAACCTAACCCTAACCCGAACCCTAATCCTAACCTTAAACCTAACCCTAACCCGAACCCTAACCCTAACCCTAATCCTAACCCTAACCCTAACCCGAAACCGAACCTGAACCCTTACCCTAACTCTAACACTAACTCCTAACCCGAACGCGAACCCGAACCGTAATCCGAACACGAACCCTAACCCTACCCCGAACCCGAACCCATACCATAACCCTAACCCTAACCCGAACCCTAACCCTAACCCTAACCCTAACCCGAACCCGAACCCTTACCCTAACCCGAACCCTAACCCTAACTCGAACACTAACACTAACACTAACCCTAACCCTAACCCTAACTATAACCCCTAACCCTAACCCGAACCCTAACCCTAATTCGAACACTAAACCTAACCCTACCCCGAACCCTAACCCTAACCCGAACCCTAAACCTAACCCGAACCCTACCCCTAACCCTAACCCGAACCCTAACCCTAACCCTAACCTGAACCCGAACACTAAACCGAAACCTAACCCTAACCCTAACCCGAACCCTAACACTAACCCTAACCCTAACCCTAACCCTAACCCTAACCCTAACCCTAACCCTAACCCGAACCCTAACCCTACCCCGAACCCTAACCCTAACCCGAACCTTAACCCTAACCCTAACCCTAACCCTAACCCTAACCCTAACACCTAACCCTAACCCTAACACTAACCCTAACCCAAACCCTAACCCGAACCCTAACCCTAACCCGAACCCTAACCCTAACCCTACCCCGAAACCTAACCCGAACCCTAACCCTAACACTAACCTGAACACTAACCCCTAACCCTAACCCGAACCCTAACCCTAACCCTAACCCGAACCCTACCCGAACCCTAACCCGAATCCTAACCCTAACCCTAATCTGAACACTAAATCCTAACACTTACCCGAACCCTAACCTGAACCCGAACCCTAACCCGAACCCGAACCCTAACCCAAACCCGAACCCGAACCCGAACCCTAACCCTAACACTAACCTGAACCCTAACCCTAACCCTAACCCTAACCCTAACCCGAACCCTAACCCTAACCCTCACTCTAACCCTAAACCTAACCCTAACCCTAACCCGAAACCTAACCATAAACCTAACCCGAACCCTAACCCGAACCCTAAACCTAAACCAAACACTAAACCTAACCCGAAACCTAACCCTAACCCTAACCCTAAACCTAACCCGAACCCGAACACTAACCCTAACCCTAAACCTAACCCTAACCCTAACCAGAACCCTAACCCTAACCCTAACCCGAACACTAACCCGAACCCGAACCCTAACCCTAACCCGAAACCTAACCGGAACCCAACCCAAACCCGAACCCTAACCCTAACCCGAACCCTAAACCTAACCCTAACCCTAACACGAACCCAAACCCTAACCCTAACCCGAACCCTAACCCTAACCCGAACCCAAACCCTAACCCTAACCCGAACCCTAAACCTAACCGTAACCCCAACCCTAACCCGAACCCTAACACGAACCCTAACCCTACCCCTAACTCTAACCCTGCCCCTAACCCGAAACCTAACCGTAAACCAAACCCTAACCCTAACCTTAACCCGAACCCTAACCTTAACACGAAACCGAACCCTAAACCTAAGCCTAACCCCGAACCCGAACCCTAAACCTAACCCTAACCCTAACCCGAACCCGAACCCTAAACCTAACCCTAACCCTAACACGAACCCGAACCCTAACCCTAACCCGAACCCTAACCCTAACCCTAACCCGAACCCTAAACCTAACCCAAACCCTAACCCTAACCCGAACCCTAACCCTAACCCTAACCCGAACCCTAAACCGAACCCTAACCCGAACCCTAACCCTAACCCTAATCTGAACACTAAATCCTAACCCTTACCCGAACCCGAACCCTAACCCGAACCCGAACCCTAACCCGAACCCGAACCCTAACCCAAACCCGAACCCGAACCCGAACCCGAACCCTAACCCTAACCTGAACCCTAACCCTAACCCTAACCCTAACTCGAACCGTAACCCTAACCCTCACTCTAACCCTAAACCTAACCCTAACCCGAACCCTAACCATAATACTAACCCGAACCCTAACCCGAACCCTAAACTTAAACCAAACTCTAAACCTAACCCGAAACCTAACCCTAACCCTAACCCTAACCCTAACCCGAACCCTAACCCTAACCCTAACTCTAACCCTAAACCTAACCCTAACCCTAACCCGAACCCTAACCCTAACCCTAAACCGAACCCTAACCTTAACCCTAACCCGAACCCTACCCCGAACCCTAACCCGAATCCTAACCCTAACCCTAATCTGAACACTAAATCCTAACCCTTACCTGAACCCGAACCCTAACCTGAACCCGAACCCTAACCCGAACCCGAACCCTAACCCAAACCCGAACCCGAACCCGAACCCTAACCCTAACACTAACCTGAACCCTAACCCTAACCCTAACCCTAACCCTAACCCGAACCCTAACCCTAACCCTCACTCTAACCCTAAACCTAACCCTAACCCTAACCCGAAACCTAACCATAAACCTAACCCGAACCCTAACCCGAACCCTAAACCTAAACCAAACACTAAACCTAACCCGAAACCTAACCCTAACCCTAACCCTAACCTAAACCGGACCCTAACACTAACCCTAACCCTAACCCTAACCCTAACCCTAACCCGAACCCTAACCCTAACCCTAACCAGAACCCTAACCCGAACCCGAACCCTAACCCTAACCCGAAACCTAACCGGAACGCAACCCAAACCCGAACCCTTACCCTAACCCGAACCCTAAACCTAACCCTAACCCTAACACGAACCCGAACCCTAACCCTAACCCGAACCCTAACCCTAACCCGAACCCTAACCTTAACCCTAACCCGAACCCTAACCCTAACCCTAACCCCGACCCTAACCCAAACCCTAACACGAACCCTAACCCTACCCCTAACCCTAACCCTGCCCCTAACCCGAACCCTAACCCTAAAACAAACCCTAAAACTAACCCTAACCCGAACCCTAACCTTAACACGAACCCGAAACCTAAACCTAAGCCTAACCCCGAACCCGAACCCTAAACCTAACCCTAACCCTAACCCGAACCCGAACCCTAAACCTAACCCTAACCCGAACCATAACCCTAAACCGAACCCGAACGCTAACCCTAACCCGAAACCTAACCGGAACCCAAAGCAAACCCGAACCCTAACCCTAACCCGAACCCTAAACCTAACCCTAACCCTAACCTGAAACCTAAACCTAACGCGAACCCTAACCCTAAACCTAACCCGAACCGTAACCCTAACCCTAACCCGAACCCTAACAGTAACCCGAACCCTAACCCTAACCCTAACCCTAACCCTAACCCGAACCCTAACCCTAACCCTAACCCGAACCCTAAACCGAACCCTAACCCGAACCCTAACCCTAACCCTAATCTGAACACTAAATCCTAACCCTTACCCGAAACCGAACCCTAACCCGAACCCGAACCCTAACCCGAACCCGAACCCTAACCCAAACCCGAACCCGAACCCGAACCCTAACCCTAACCCTAACATGAACCCTAACCCTAACCCTAACCCTAACCCTAACTCGAACCGTAACCCTAACCCTCACTCTAACCCTAAACCTAACCCTAACCCGAACCCTAACCATAATACTAACCCGAACCCTAACCCGAACCCTAAACTTAAACCAAACTCTAAACCTAACCCGAAACCTAACCCTAACCCTAACCCTAACCCTAACCCGAACCCTAACCCTAACCCTAACTCTAACACTAAACCTAACCCTAACCCGAACCCTAACCCTAACCCTAACCCGAACCCTAACCGGAAACCTAACCCGAACCTAACCTACCCCTAACCCTAACCCTAACCCTAACCCTAACCCTAACCCGAACCCGAACCCTAACCCTAACCCAAACCCTAACCCTAACCCTAACCCGAACCCTAACCCTAACCCTAACCCTAAACCGAACCCTAACCCGAAGCCTAACCCGAACCCTAACCCGAACCCGAACCCTAACGCTAACCCGAAACCGAACCCTAACCCTAACCCTACCCTAACCCTAACCCTAACCGGAAACCTAACCCTAAACCTAACCCTAACCCTAAACCTAACCCGAACCCTAACCATAACCCTAACCCAAACCCTAACCCGAAGCCTAAACCTAAACCTAACCCTAAACCTAATCCGAAACCTAACCCTAACCCTAACCCTAACCCTAAACCGAACCCTAACCCTAACCCTCACTCTAACCCTAAACCTAACCCTAACCCGAACCCTAACCATAACACCTAACCCTAACCCGAACCCTAACCCTAATTCGAACACTAAACCTAACCCTACCCCGAACCCTAACCCTAACCCTAACCCTAACCCTAACCCGAACCCTAACCCTAAACCTAACCCTAACCCTAACCCTAACCCGAACCCTAAACCGAACCCTAACCCTAACCCTAAACCTAACCCTAACCCGAAACCTAACCCTAACCCTAAACTGAACCCGAACACTAAACCGAAACATAACCCTAACCCTAACCCGAACACGAACCCTAACCCGAACATGAACCCTAACACGAACCCTAACCCGAACCCTAAACCTAACCCTAACCCTAATCCTAACCCGAACGCTAACCCTAACCCTAACCGGAACCCTAAACCTAACCCGAAACCGAACCCTAACCACTTACCCGAATCCTATCCCTAACCCGAACCCTAACCCTAACCCGAACCCTAAGCCTAACCCTAACCCTAACCCGAACCCCAACCCTAAACCTAACCCGAACCCTAACCCCAACCCTAACTGGAACCCTAACCCTAACCCTAACCCGAACCCGAACACTAACCCCTTACCCGAATCCTAACACTAACCCGAACCCTAACCCGAACCCTAACACTAAACCTAACCCCGAACCCGAACCCTAATCCTAACCCTAACCCTAACCCGAAACCTAACCCAAACCCTAACCCGAACCCGAACCCTAACCCTAACCCGACCCCGAACCCTAACCCTAACCCTTACCCGAACCCTAACCGTAACCCGAACCCTAACCCTAACCCTAACCCGAACCCTAAACCTAACCCTAACCCGATCCCTAACCTGAAACCTAACACGAACCCTAACGCTAACCCTAACCCTAACCCTAACCCGAACCCTAACCCTAACCCTAACCTGAACCCTAACCCTAACCCGAACCCTAACCCTAACCCGAACCCGAACCCTAAACCTAACCCGAAACCTAAACCGAACCCAACCCAAACCCTAACCCTAACCCGAACCCTATCCCTAACCCTAAACCCGAACCCTAACCCGAAACCTAACCCTAACCCTAACCCTAATCCTAACCCGAACCCTAACCCTAACACTATCCGGAACCCTAACACTAACCCGAACCCTAACCCGAACCCTAACCCGAACCCTAACACTACCCCTAACCCTAAACCTAACCCTTCCCCGAACCCGAAACCAAACCTTAACCCTAACCCTAACACGAAACCTAAACCGAACCCTAACCCTAACGCTAAACCTAACCCGAACCCTAACCCTAACCCTAACCCTAACCCTAACCCTAACCCGAACCCTAAACCTAACCCAAACCCTAACCCTAACCCGAACCCTAACCCTAACCCTAACCCGAACCCTAAACCGAACCCTAACCCGAACCCTAACCCTAACCCTAATCTGAACACTAAATCCTAACCCTTACCCGAACCCGAACCCTAACCCGAACCCGAACCCTAACCCGAACCCGAACCCTAACCCAAACCCGAACCCGAACCCGAACCCGAACCCGAACCCTAACCCTAACCTGAACCCTAACCCTAACCCTAACCCTAACTCGAACCGTAACCCTAACCCTCACTCTAACCCTAAACCTAACCCTAACCCGAACCCTAACCATAATACTAACCCGAACCCTAACCCGAACCCTAAACTTAAACCAAACTCTAAACCTAACCCGAAACCTAACCCTAACCCTAACCCTAACCCTAACCCGAACCCTAACCCTAACCCTAACTCTAACCCTAAACCTAACCCTAACCCGAACCCTAACCCTAACCCTAACCCGAACCCTAACCGGAACCCTAACCCGAAACCTAACCCTACCCCTAACCCTAACCCTAACCCGAACCCTAACCCTAACCCAAACCCTAACCCTAACCCTAACCCGAACCCTAACCCTAACCCTAACCCTAAACCGAACCCTAACCCGAAGCCTAACCCGAACCCTAACCCTAACCCGAACCCTAACGCTAACCCGAACCCGAACCCTAACCCTAACCCTAACCCTAACCCGAAACCTAACCCTAAACCTAACCCTAACCCTAAACATAACCCGAACCCTAACCATAACCCTAACCCAAACCCTAACCCGAAGCCTAAACCTAAACCTAACCCTAAACCTAATCCGAAACCTAACCCTAACCCTAACCCTAATGCTAACCCGAACCCTAACCCTAACCCTCACTCTAACCCTAAAACTAACCCTAACCCGAACCCTAACCATAACACCTAACCCTAACCCGAACCCTAACTCTAATTCGAACACTAAACCTAACCCTAACCCGAACCCTAATCCTAACCTTAAACCTAACCCTAACCCGAACCCTAACCCTAACCCTAATCCTAACCCTAACCCTAACCCGAAACCGAACCTGAACCCTTACCCTAACTCTAACACTAACTCCTAACCCGAACGCGAACCCGAACCGTAATCCGAACACGAACCCTAACCCTACCCCGAACCCGAACCCATACCATAACCCTAACCCTAACCCGAACCCTAACCCTAACCCTAACCCTAACCCGAACCCGAACCCTTACCCTAACCCGAACCCTAACCCTAACTCGAACACTAACACTAACACTAACCCTAACCCTAACCCTAACTATAACCCCTAACCCTAACCCGAACCCTAACCCTAATTCGAACACTAAACCTAACCCTACCCCGAACCCTAACCCTAACCCGAACCCTAAACCTAACCCGAACCCTAACCCTAACCCTAACCCGAACCCTAACCCTAACCCTAACCTGAACCCGAACACTAAACCGAAACCTAACCCTAACCCTAACCCGAACCCTAACACTAACCCTAACCCTAACCCTAACCCTAACCCTAACCCTAACCCTAACCCTAACCCGAACCCTAACCCTACCCCGAACCCTAACCCTAACCCGAACCTTAACCCTAACCCTAACCCTAACCCTAACCCTAACCCTAACACCTAACCCTAACCCTAACACTAACCCTAACCCAAACCCTAACCCGAACCCTAACCCTAACCCGAACCCTAACCCTAACCCTACCCCGAAACCTAACCCGAACCCTAACCCTAACACTAACCTGAACACTAACCCCTAACCCTAACCCGAACCCTAACCCTAACCCTAACCCGAACCCTACCCGAACCCTAACCCGAATCCTAACCCTAACCCTAATCTGAACACTAAATCCTAACACTTACCCGAACCCTAACCTGAACCCGAACCCTAACCCGAACCCGAACCCTAACCCAAACCCGAACCCGAACCCGAACCCTAACCCTAACACTAACCTGAACCCTAACCCTAACCCTAACCCTAACCCTAACCCGAACCCTAACCCTAACCCTCACTCTAACCCTAAACCTAACCCTAACCCTAACCCGAAACCTAACCATAAACCTAACCCGAACCCTAACCCGAACCCTAAACCTAAACCAAACACTAAACCTAACCCGAAACCTAACCCTAACCCTAACCCTAAACCTAACCCGAACCCGAACACTAACCCTAACCCTAAACCTAACCCTAACCCTAACCAGAACCCTAACCCTAACCCTAACCCGAACACTAACCCGAACCCGAACCCTAACCCTAACCCGAAACCTAACCGGAACCCAACCCAAACCCGAACCCTAACCCTAACCCGAACCCTAAACCTAACCCTAACCCTAACACGAACCCAAACCCTAACCCTAACCCGAACCCTAACCCTAACCCGAACCCAAACCCTAACCCTAACCCGAACCCTAAACCTAACCGTAACCCCAACCCTAACCCGAACCCTAACACGAACCCTAACCCTACCCCTAACTCTAACCCTGCCCCTAACCCGAAACCTAACCGTAAACCAAACCCTAACCCTAACCTTAACCCGAACCCTAACCTTAACACGAAACCGAACCCTAAACCTAAGCCTAACCCCGAACCCGAACCCTAAACCTAACCCTAACCCTAACCCGAACCCGAACCCTAAACCTAACCCTAACCCTAACACGAACCCGAACCCTAACCCTAACCCGAACCCTAACCCTAACCCTAACCCGAACCCTAAACCTAACCCAAACCCTAACCCTAACCCGAACCCTAACCCTAACCCTAACCCGAACCCTAAACCGAACCCTAACCCGAACCCTAACCCTAACCCTAATCTGAACACTAAATCCTAACCCTTACCCGAACCCGAACCCTAACCCGAACCCGAACCCTAACCCGAACCCGAACCCTAACCCAAACCCGAACCCGAACCCGAACCCGAACCCTAACCCTAACCTGAACCCTAACCCTAACCCTAACCCTAACTCGAACCGTAACCCTAACCCTCACTCTAACCCTAAACCTAACCCTAACCCGAACCCTAACCATAATACTAACCCGAACCCTAACCCGAACCCTAAACTTAAACCAAACTCTAAACCTAACCCGAAACCTAACCCTAACCCTAACCCTAACCCTAACCCGAACCCTAACCCTAACCCTAACTCTAACCCTAAACCTAACCCTAACCCTAACCCGAACCCTAACCCTAACCCTAAACCGAACCCTAACCTTAACCCTAACCCGAACCCTACCCCGAACCCTAACCCGAATCCTAACCCTAACCCTAATCTGAACACTAAATCCTAACCCTTACCTGAACCCGAACCCTAACCTGAACCCGAACCCTAACCCGAACCCGAACCCTAACCCAAACCCGAACCCGAACCCGAACCCTAACCCTAACACTAACCTGAACCCTAACCCTAACCCTAACCCTAACCCTAACCCGAACCCTAACCCTAACCCTCACTCTAACCCTAAACCTAACCCTAACCCTAACCCGAAACCTAACCATAAACCTAACCCGAACCCTAACCCGAACCCTAAACCTAAACCAAACACTAAACCTAACCCGAAACCTAACCCTAACCCTAACCCTAACCTAAACCGGACCCTAACACTAACCCTAACCCTAACCCTAACCCTAACCCTAACCCGAACCCTAACCCTAACCCTAACCAGAACCCTAACCCGAACCCGAACCCTAACCCTAACCCGAAACCTAACCGGAACGCAACCCAAACCCGAACCCTTACCCTAACCCGAACCCTAAACCTAACCCTAACCCTAACACGAACCCGAACCCTAACCCTAACCCGAACCCTAACCCTAACCCGAACCCTAACCTTAACCCTAACCCGAACCCTAACCCTAACCCTAACCCCGACCCTAACCCAAACCCTAACACGAACCCTAACCCTACCCCTAACCCTAACCCTGCCCCTAACCCGAACCCTAACCCTAAAACAAACCCTAAAACTAACCCTAACCCGAACCCTAACCTTAACACGAACCCGAAACCTAAACCTAAGCCTAACCCCGAACCCGAACCCTAAACCTAACCCTAACCCTAACCCGAACCCGAACCCTAAACCTAACCCTAACCCGAACCATAACCCTAAACCGAACCCGAACGCTAACCCTAACCCGAAACCTAACCGGAACCCAAAGCAAACCCGAACCCTAACCCTAACCCGAACCCTAAACCTAACCCTAACCCTAACCTGAAACCTAAACCTAACGCGAACCCTAACCCTAAACCTAACCCGAACCGTAACCCTAACCCTAACCCGAACCCTAACAGTAACCCGAACCCTAACCCTAACCCTAACCCTAACCCTAACCCGAACCCTAACCCTAACCCTAACCCGAACCCTAAACCGAACCCTAACCCGAACCCTAACCCTAACCCTAATCTGAACACTAAATCCTAACCCTTACCCGAAACCGAACCCTAACCCGAACCCGAACCCTAACCCGAACCCGAACCCTAACCCAAACCCGAACCCGAACCCGAACCCTAACCCTAACCCTAACATGAACCCTAACCCTAACCCTAACCCTAACCCTAACTCGAACCGTAACCCTAACCCTCACTCTAACCCTAAACCTAACCCTAACCCGAACCCTAACCATAATACTAACCCGAACCCTAACCCGAACCCTAAACTTAAACCAAACTCTAAACCTAACCCGAAACCTAACCCTAACCCTAACCCTAACCCTAACCCGAACCCTAACCCTAACCCTAACTCTAACACTAAACCTAACCCTAACCCGAACCCTAACCCTAACCCTAACCCGAACCCTAACCGGAAACCTAACCCGAACCTAACCTACCCCTAACCCTAACCCTAACCCTAACCCTAACCCTAACCCGAACCCGAACCCTAACCCTAACCCAAACCCTAACCCTAACCCTAACCCGAACCCTAACCCTAACCCTAACCCTAAACCGAACCCTAACCCGAAGCCTAACCCGAACCCTAACCCGAACCCGAACCCTAACGCTAACCCGAAACCGAACCCTAACCCTAACCCTACCCTAACCCTAACCCTAACCGGAAACCTAACCCTAAACCTAACCCTAACCCTAAACCTAACCCGAACCCTAACCATAACCCTAACCCAAACCCTAACCCGAAGCCTAAACCTAAACCTAACCCTAAACCTAATCCGAAACCTAACCCTAACCCTAACCCTAACCCTAAACCGAACCCTAACCCTAACCCTCACTCTAACCCTAAACCTAACCCTAACCCGAACCCTAACCATAACACCTAACCCTAACCCGAACCCTAACTCTAATTCGAACACTAAACCTAACCCTAACCCGAACCCTAATCCTAACCTTAACCCTAACCCTAACCCGAACCCTAACCCTAACCCTAATCCTAACCCTAACCCTAACCCGAAACAGAACCCGAACCCTAACCCTAAACCTAACACTAACTCCTAACCCGAACGCGAAACCGAACCGTAATCCGAACACGAACCCTAACCCTACCCCGAACCCGAACCCAAACCATAACCCTAACCCTAACCCGAACCCTAACACTAACCCTAACCCTAACCCGAAAACTAACCCTAACCCTAACCCGAACCCTAACCCTAACTCGAACACTAACCCTAACCCTAACCATAACCCTAACTATAACCCCTAACCCTAACCCGAACACTAACCCTAATTCGAACACTAAACCTAACCCTACCCCGAACCCTAACCCTAACCCTAACCCTAACCCTAACCCTAACCCGAACCCTAACCCTAAACCTAACCCTAACCCTAACCCTAACCCGAACCCTAAACCGAACCCTAACCCTAACCCTAAACCTAACCCTAACCCGAACCCTAACCCTAACCCTAAACTGAACCCGAACACTAAACCGAAACATAACCCTAACCCTAACCCGAACACGAACCCTAACCCGAACATGAACCCTAACACGAACCCTAACCCGAACCCTAAACCTAACCCTAACCCTAATCCTAACCCGAACGCTAACCCTAACCCTAACCGGAACCCTAAAACTAACCCGAAACCGAACCCTAACCACTTACCCGAATCCTATCCCTAACCCGAACCCTAACCCTAACCCGAACCCTAAGCCTAACCCTAACCCTAACCCGAAACCCAACCCTAAACCTAACCCGAACCCTAACCCCAACCCTAACTGGAACCCTAACCCTAACCCTAACCCGAACCCGAACACTAACCCCTTACCCGAATCCTAACACTAACCCGAACCCTAACCCGAACCCTAACACTAAACCTAACCCCGAACCCGAACCCTAATCCTAACCCTAACCCTAACCCGAAACCTAACCCAAACCCTAACCCGAACCCGAACCCTAACCCTAACCCGACCCCGAACCCTAACCCTAACCCTTACCCGAACCCTAACCGTAACCCGAACCCTAACCCTAACCCTAACCCGAACCCTAAACCTAACCCTAACCCGATCCCTAACCTGAAACCTAACACGAACCCTAACGCTAACCCTAACCCTAACCCTAACCCGAACCCTAACCCTAACCCTAACCTGAACCCTAACCCTAACCCGAACCCTAACCCTAACCCGAACCCGAACCCTAAACCTAACCCGAAACCTAAACCGAACCCAACCCAAACCCTAACCCTAACCCGAACCCTATCCCTAACCCTAAACCCGAACCCTAACCCGAAACCTAACCCTAACCCTAACCCTAATCCTAACCCGAACCCTAACCCTAACACTATCCGGAACCCTAACACTAACCCGAACCCTAACCCGAACCCTAACCCGAACCCTAACACTACCCCTAACCCTAAACCTAACCCTTCCCCGAACCCGAAACCAAACCTTAACCCTAACCCTAACACGAAACCTAAACCGAACCCTAACCCTAACGCTAAACCTAACCCGAACCCTAACCCTAACCCTAACCCTAACCCTAACCCTAACCCGAACCCTAAACCTAACCCAAACCCTAACCCTAACCCGAACCCTAACCCTAACCCTAACCCGAACCCTAAACCGAACCCTAACCCGAACCCTAACCCTAACCCTAATCTGAACACTAAATCCTAACCCTTACCCGAACCCGAACCCTAACCCGAACCCGAACCCTAACCCGAACCCGAACCCTAACCCAAACCCGAACCCGAACCCGAACCCGAACCCTAACCCTAACCTGAACCCTAACCCTAACCCTAACCCTAACTCGAACCGTAACCCTAACCCTCACTCTAACCCTAAACCTAACCCTAACCCGAACCCTAACCATAATACTAACCCGAACCCTAACCCGAACCCTAAACTTAAACCAAACTCTAAACCTAACCCGAAACCTAACCCTAACCCTAACCCTAACCCTAACCCGAACCCTAACCCTAACCCTAACTCTAACCCTAAACCTAACCCTAACCCGAACCCTAACCCTAACCCTAACCCGAACCCTAACCGGAACCCTAACCCGAAACCTAACCCTACCCCTAACCTTAACCCTAACCCGAACCCTACCCCGAACCCTAACCCGAATCCTAACCCTAACCCTAATCTGAACACTAAATCCTAACCCTTACCTGAACCCGAACCCTAACCTGAACCCGAACCCTAACCCGAACCCGAACCCTAACCCAAACCCGAACCCGAACCCGAACCCTAACCCTAACACTAACCTGAACCCTAACCCTAACCCTAACCCTAACCCTAACCCTAACCCGAACCCTAACCCTAACCCTCACTCTAACCCTAAACCTAACCCTAACCCTAACCCGAAACCTAACCATAAACCTAACCCGAACCCTAACCCGAACCCTAAACCTAAACCAAACACTAAACCTAACCCGAAACCTAACCCTAACCCTAACCCTAACCCTAACCCGAACCCTAACACTAACCCTAACCCTAACCCTAACCCTAACCCTAACCCGAACCCTAACCCTAACCCTAACCAGAACCCTAACCCGAACCCGAACCCTAACCGTAACCCGAAACCTAACCGGAACGCAACCCAAACCCGAACCCTTACCCTAACCCGAACCCTAAACCTAACCCTAACCCTAACACGAACCCGAACCCTAACCCTAACCCGAACCCTAACCCTAACCCGAACCCTAACCTTAACCCTAACCCGAACCCTAACCCTAACCCTAACCCCGACCCTAACCCAAACCCTAACACGAACCCTAACCCTACCCCTAACCCTAACCCTGCCCCTAACCCGAACCCTAACCCTAAAACAAACCCTAAAACTAACCCTAACCCGAACCCTAACCTTAACACGAACCCGAAACCTAAACCTAAGCCTAACCCCGAACCCGAACCCTAAACCTAACCCTAACCCTAACCCGAACCCTAACAGTAACCCGAACCCTAACCCTAACCCTAACCCTAACCCTAACCCGAACCCTAACCCTAACCCTAACCCGAACCCTAAACCGAACCCTAACCCGAACCCTAACCCTAACCCTAATCTGAACACTAAATCCTAACCCTTACCCGAAACCGAACCCTAACCCGAACCCGAACCCTAACCCGAACCCGAACCCTAACCCAAACCCGAACCCGAACCCGAACCCTAACCCTAACCCTAACATGAACCCTAACCCTAACCCTAACCCTAACCCTAACTCGAACCGTAACCCTAACCCTCACTCTAACCCTAAACCTAACCCTAACCCGAACCCTAACCATAATACTAACCCGAACCCTAACCCGAACCCTAAACTTAAACCAAACTCTAAACCTAACCCGAAACCTAACCCTAACCCTAACCCTAACCCTAACCCGAACCCTAACCTTGACCCTAACTCTAACCCTAAACCTAACCCTAACCCGAACCCTAACCCTAACCCTAACCCGAACCCTAACCGGAAACCTAACCCGAAACCTAACCTACCCCTAACCCTAACCCTAACCCTAACCCTAACCCTAACCCGAACCCTAACCCTAACCCAAACCCTAACCCTAACCCTAACCCGAACCCTAACCCTAACCCTAACCCTAAACCGAACCCTAACCCGAAGCCTAACCCGAACCCTAACCCTAACCCGAACCCTAACGCTAACCCGAAACCGAACCCTAACCCTAACCCTACCCTAACCCTAACCCTAACCGGAAACCTAACCCTAAACTTAACCCTAACCCTAAACCTAACCCGAACCCTAACCATAACCCTAACCCAAACTCTAACCCGAAGCCTAAACCTAAACCTAACCCTAAACCTAATCCGAAACCTAACCCTAACCCTAACCCTAACCCTAACCCGAACCCTAACCCTAACCCTCACTCTAACCCTAAACCTAACCCTAACCCGAACCCTAACCATAACACCTAACCCTAACCCGAACCCTAACTCTAATTCGAACACTAAACCTAACACTAACCCGAACCCTAATCCTAACCTTAACCCTAACCCTAACCCGAACCCTAACCCTAACCCTAATCCTAACCCTAACCCTAACCCGAAACCGAACCCGAACCCTAACCCTAACCCTAACACTAACTCCTAACCCGAACGCGAAACCGAACCGTAATCCGAACACGAACCCTAACCCTACCCCGAACCCGAACCCAAACCATAACCCTAACCCTAACCCGAACCCTAACACTAACCCTAACCCTAACCCGAACCCTAACCCTAACCCTAACCCGAACCCTAACCCTAACTCGAACACTAACCCTAACCCTAACCATAACCCTAACTATAACCCCTAACCCTAACCCGAACACTAACCCTAATTCGAACACTAAACCTAACCCTACCCCGAACCCTAACCCTAACCCTAACCCTAACCCTAACCCTAACCCGAACCCTAACCCTAAACCTAACCCTAACCCTAACCCGAACCCTAACCCGAACCCTAACCCTAACCCTAAACCTAACCCTAACCCGAACCCTAACCCTAAACCTAAACTGAACCCGAACACTAAACCGAAACATAACCCTAACCCTAACCCGAACACGAACCCTAACCCGAACACGAACCCTAACACGAACCCTAACCCGAACCCTAAACCTAACCCTAACCCTAATCCTAACCCGAACGCTAACCCTAACCCTAACCGGAACCCTAAACCTAACCCAAAACCGAACCCTAACCACTTACCCGAATCCTATCCCTAACCCGAACCCTAACCCTAACCCGAACCCTAAGCCTAACCCTAACCCTAACCCGAACCCTAACCCTAACCCTAACCCGAACCCTAACCCCAACCCTAACTGGAACCCTAACCCTAACCCTAACCCGAACCCGAACACTAACCCCTTACCCGAATCCTAACCCTAACCCGAACCCTAACCCGAACCCTAACACTAAACCTAACCCCGAACCCGAACCCTAACCCTAACCCTAACCCTAACCCGAAACCTAACCCAAACCCTAACCCGAACCCGAACCCTAAACCTAACCCGACCCCGAACCCTAACCCTAACCCTTACCCGAACCCTAACCGTAACCCGAACCCTAACCCTAACCCTAACCCGAACCCTAAACCTAACCCTAACCCGATCCCTAACCTGAAACCTAACACGAACCCTAACGCTAACCCTAACCCTAACCCTAACCCGAACCCTAACCCTAACCCTAACCCTAACCCTAACCCTAACCCGAACCCTAACCCTAACCCTAACCTGAACCCTAACCCTAACCCGAACCCTAACCCTAACCCGAACCCGAACCCTAAACCTAACCCGAAACCTAAACCGAACCCAACCCAAACCCTAACCCTAACCCGAACCCTATCCCTAACCCTAACCCGAACCCTAACCCGAAACCTAACCCTAACCCTAACCCTAATCCTAACCCGAACCCTAACCCTAACACTATCCGGAACCCTAACACTAACCCGAACCCTAACCCGAACCCTAACCCGAACCCTAACACTACCCCTAACCCTAAACCTAACCCTTCCCCGAACCCGAAACCAAACCTTAACCCTAACCCTAACACGAAACCTAAACCGAACCCTAACCCTAACGCTAAACCTAACCCGAACCCTAACCCTAACCCTAACCCTAACCCTAACCCTAACCCGAACCCTAAACCTAACCCAAACCCTAACCCTAACCCGAACCCTAACCCTAACCCTAACCCGAACCCTAAACCGAACCCTAACCCGAACCCTAACCCTAACCCTAATCTGAACACTAAATCCTAACCCTTACCCGAACCCGAACCCTAACCCGAACCCGAACCCTAACCCGAACCCGAACCCTAACCCAAACCCGAACCCGAACCCGAACCCGAACCCTAACCCTAACCTGAACCCTAACCCTAACCCTAACCCTAACTCGAACCGTAACCCTAACCCTCACTCTAACACTAAACCTAACCCTAACCCGAACCCTAACCATAATACTAACCCGAACCCTAACACGAACCCTAAACTTAAACCAAACTCTAAACCTAACCCGAAACCTAACCCTAACCCTAACCCTAACCCTAACCCGAACCCTAACCCTAACCCTAACTCTAACCCTAAACCTAACCCTAACCCGAACCCTAACCCTAACCCTAACCCGAACCCTAACCGGAACCCTAACCCGAAACCTAACCCTACCCCTAACCCTAACCCTAACCCGAACCCTAACCCTAACCCAAACCCTAACCCTAACCCTAACCCGAACCCTAACCCTAACCCTAACCCTAAACCGAACCCTAACCCGAAGCCTAACCCGAACCCTAACCCTAACCCGAACCCTAACGCTAACCCGAACCCGAACCCTAACCCTAACCCTAACCCTAACCCTAACCCGAAACCTAACCCTAAACCTAACCCTAACCCTAAACCTAACCCGAACCCTAACCATAACCCTAACACAAACCCTAACCCGAAGCCTAAACCTAAACCTAACCCTAAACCTAATCCGAAACCTAACCCTAACCCTAACCCTAATGCTAACCCGAACCCTAACCCTAACCCTCACTCTAACCCTAAAACTAACCCTAACCCGAACCCTAACCATAACACCTAACCCTAACCCGAACCCTAACTCTAATTCGAACACTAAACCTAACCCTAACCCGAACCCTAATACTAACCTTAAACCTAACCCTAACCCGAACCCTAACCCTAACCCTAATCCTAACCCTAACCCTAACCCGAAACCGAACCTGAACTCTTACCCTAACTCTAACACTAACTCCTAACCCGAACGCGAACCGGAACCGTAATCCGAACACGAACCCTAACCCTACCCCGAACCCGAACCCATACCATAACCCTAACCCTAACCCGAACCCTAACCCTAACCCTAACCCTAACCCGAACCCGAACCCTTACCCTAACCCGAACCCTAACCCTAACTCGAACACTAACACTAACACTAACCCTAACCCTAACCCTAACTATAACCCCTAACCCTAACCCGAACCCTAACCCTAATTCGAACACTAAACCTAACCCTACCCCGAACCCTAACCCTAACCCGAACCCTAACCCTAACCCTAACCCTAACCCTAACCCTAACCCGAACCCTAACCCTAACCCTAACCTGAACCCGAACACTAAACCGAAACCTAACCCTAACCCTAACCCGAACCCTAACACTAACCCTAACCCTAACGCTAACCCTAACCCTAACCCGAACCCTAACCCTAACCCTAACCCGAACCCTAACCCTACCCCGAACACTAACCCTAACCCGAACCCTAACCCTAACCCTAACCCTAACCCTAACCCTAACCCCTAACCCTAACCCTAACACTAACCCTAACCCAAACCCTAACCCGAACCCTAACCCTAACCCGAACCCTAACCCTAACCCTACCCCGAACCCTAACCCGAACCCTAACCCTAACACTAACCTGAACACTAACCCCTAACCCTAACCCGAACCCGAACCCTAACCCGAACCCGAAACCTAACCCTAACCGGAACCCTAACCCTAACCCTAACCCGAACCCTAACCCTAACCCTAACCCGAACCCTACCCCGAACCCTAACCCGAATCCTAACCCTAACCCTAATCTGAACACTAAATCCTAACCCTTACCCGAACCCGAACCCTAACCTGAACCCGAACCCTAACCCGAACCCGAACCCTAACCCAAACCCGAACCCGAACCCGAACCCTAACCCTAACACTAACCTGAACCCTAACCCTAACCCTAACCCTAACCCTAACCCTAACCCGAACCCTAACACTAAACCTCACTCTAACCCTAAACCTAACCCTAACCCTAACCCGAAACCTAACCATAAACCTAACCCGAACCCTAACCCGAACCCTAAACCTAAACCAAACACTAAACCTAACCCGAAACCTAACCCTAACCCTAACCCTAACCCTAACCCGAACCCTAACACTAACCCTAACCCTAACCCTAACCCTAACCCTAACCCGAACCCTAACCCTAACCCTAACCCGAACCCTAACCCTACCCCGAACCCTAACCCTAACCCTAACCCGAACCCTAACCCTAACCCTAACCCGAACCCTAACCCTACCCCGAACCCTAACCCTAACCCTAACCCTAACCCTACCCCGAACCCTAACCCGAACCCTAACCCTAACACTAACCTGAACACTAACCCCTAACCCTAACCCGAACCCGAACCCTAACCCGAACCCGAAACCTAACACTAACCCGAACCCTAACCCTAACCCTAACCCGAACCCTAAACCTAACCCTAACCCGAACCCTATCCCGAACCCTAACCCGAATCCTAACCCTAACCCTAATCTGAACACTAAATCCTAACCCTTACCCGAACCCGAACCCTAACCTGAACCCGAACCCTAACCCGAACCCGAACCCTAACCCAAACCTGAACCCGAACCCGAACCCTAACCCTAACACTAACCTGAACCCTAACCCTAACCCTAACCCTAACCCTAACCCGAACCCTAACCCTAACCCTCACTCTAACCCTAAACCTAACCCTAACCCTAACCCGAAACCTAACCATAAACCTATCCCGAACCCTAACCCGAACCCTAAACCTAAACCAAACACTAAACCTAACCCGAAACCTAACCCTAACCCTAACCCTAAACCTAACCCGAACCCTAACACTAACCCTAACCCTAAACCTAACCCTAACCCTAACCCGAACCCTAACCCTAACCCTAACCCGAACCCTAACCCGAACCCGAACCCTAACCCTAACCCGAAACCTAACCGGAACCAAACCCAAACCCGAACCCTAACCCTAAACCGAACCCTAAACCTAACCCTAACCCTAACACGAACCCAAACCCTAACCCTAACCCGAACCCTAACCCTAACCCGAACCCTAACCCTAACCCTAACCCGAACCCTAAACCTAACCCTAACCCCAACCCTAACCCGAACCCTAACACGAACCCTAACCCTACCCCTAACCCTAACCCTGCCCCTAACCCGAACCCTAACCGTAAACCAAACCCTAACCCTAACCTTAACCCGAACCCTAACCTTAACACGAAACCGAACCCTAAACCTAAGCCTAACCCCGAACCCGAACCCTAAACCTAACCCTAACCCTAACCCGAACCCGAACCCTAAACCTAACCCTAACCCTAACACGAACCCGAACCCTAACCCTAACCCGAACCCTAACCCTAACCCTAAACCTAACCCTAATCCTAACCCGAACCCTAACCCTAACACTATCCGGAACCCTATCACTAACCCGAACCCTAACCCGAACCCTAACCCGAACCCTAACCCTACCCCTAACCCTAACCCTAACCCTTCCCCGAACCCGAACCCAAACCTTAACCCTAACCCTAACCCGAACCCTTACCCGAACCCTAACCCTAACGCTAACCCTAACCCGAACTCTAACCCTAACCCTAACCCTAACCCCTAACCCTAACCCAAACCCTAACACTAACCCTAACCCTAACCCTAACCCTAACCCGAACCCTAACCCTAACCCTAACCCGAACCCTTACCCGAACCCTAACCCTAACACTAACCTGAACACTAACCCCTAACCCTAACCCGAACCCGAACCCTAACCCGAACCCGAAACCTAACCCTAACCCGAACCCTAACCCTAACCCTAACCCGAACCCTAACCTTAACCCTAACCCGAACCCTACCCCGAACCCTAACCCGAATCCTAACCCTAACCCTAATCTGAACACTAAATCCTAACCCTTACCTGAACCCGAACCCTAACCTGAACCCGAACCCTAACCCGAACCCGAACCCTAACCCAAACCCGAACCCGAACCCGAACCCTAACCCTAACACTAACCTGAAACCTAACCCTAACCCTAACCCTAACCCGAACCCTAAACCTAACCCTCACTCTAACCCTAAACCTAACCCTAACCCTAACCCGAAACCTAACCATAAACCTAACCCGAACCCTAACCCGAACCCTAAACCTAAACCAAACACTAAACCTAACCCGAAACCTAACCCTAACCCTAACCCTAACCCTAACCCGAACC
>JAVLSZ010000085.1:157500-160000 GCA_032313775.1 Urocyon cinereoargenteus
AACCCTAAACCTAACCCTTCCCCGAACCCGAAACCAAACCTAAACCCTAACCCTAACACGAAACCTAACCCGAACCCTAACCCTAACGCTAAACCTAACCCGAACCCTAACCCTAACCCTAACCCTAACCCTAACCCTAACCCTAACCCTAACCCGAACCCTAAACCTAACCCAAACCCTAACCCTAACCCTAACCCGAACCCTAACCCTAACCCTAACACTAAACCGAACCCTATCCCGAAGCCTAACCCGAACCCTAACCCTAACCCGAACCCTAACGCTAACCCGAACCCGAACCCTATCCCTAACCCTACCCTAACCCTAACCCTAACCGGAAACCTAACCCTAAACCTAACCCTAACCCTAAACCTAACCCAAACCCTAACCATAACCCTAACCCAAACCCTAAGCCGAAGCCTAAACCTAAACCTAACCCTAAACCTAATCCGAAACCTATCCCTAACCCTAACCCTAACCCGAACCCTAACACTAACCCTCACTCTAACCCTAAACCTAAACCTAACCCGAACCCTAATCCTAACCTTAACCCTAACCCTAACCCGAACCCTAACCCTAACCCTAATTCTAACCCTAACCCTAACCCGAAACCGAACCCGAACCCTAACCCTAACCCTAACACTAACTCCTAACCCGAACGCGAACCCGAACCGTAATCCGAACACGAACCCTAACCCTACCCCGAACCCGAACCCAAAACATAACCCTAACCCTAACCCGAACCCTAACCCTAACCCTAACCCTAACCCGAACCCTAACCCTAACCCTAACCCGAACCCTAAACCTAACTCGAACACTAACCCTAACCCTAACCCTAACCCTAACTATAACCCCTAACCCTAACCCGAACCCTAACCCTAATTCGAACACTAAACCTAACCCTACCCCGAACCCTAACCCTAACCCTAACCCTAACCCGAACCCTAACCCTAACCCTAAACTGAACCCGAACACTAAACCGAAACCTAACCCTAACCCTAACCCGAACCCTAACCCTAACCCAAACACGAACCATAACACGAACCCTAACCCGAACCCTAAACCTAACCCTAACCCTAATCCTAACCCGAACGCTAACCCTAACCCTAACCGGAACCCTAAACCTAACCCGAAACCGAACCCTAACCACTTACCCGAATCCTAACACTAACCCGAACCCTAACCCTAACCCGAACCCTAAGCCTAACCCTAACCCTAAACCGAACCCTAACCCTAACCCTAACGCGAACCCTAACCCCAACCCTAACTGGAACCCTAACCCTAACCCTAACCCGAACCCGAACACTAACCCCTTAACCGAATCCTAACCCTAACCCGAACCCTAACCCGAACCCTAACACTAAACCTAACCCCGAAACCGAACCCTAACCCTAACCCTAACCCTAACCCGAAACCTAACCCGAACCCTAACCCGAACCCGAACCCTAACCCTAACCCGACCCCGAACCCTAACCCTAACCCTAACCCGAACCCTAACCGTAACCCGAACCCTAACCCTAACCCTAACCCGAATCCTAAACCTAACCCTAACCCGACCCCTAACCTGAAACCTAACACGAACCCTAACGCTAACCCTAACCCTAACCCTAACCCGAACCCTAACCCTAACCCTAACCTGAACCCTAACCCTAACCCGAACCCTAACCCTAACCCGAACCCGAACCCTAAACCTAACCCGAAACCTAAGCCGAACCCAACCCAAACCCTAACCCTAACCCGAACCCTATCCCTAACCCTAACCCGAACCCTAACCCGAAACCTAACCCTAACCCTAACCCTAATCCTAACCCGAACCCTAACCCTAACACTATCCGGAACCCTAACACTAACCCGAACCCTAACCCGAACCCTAACCCGAACCCTAACACTACCCCTAACCCTAAACCTAACCCTTCCCCGAACCCGAACCCAAACCTTAACCCTAACCCTAACACGAACCCTAACCCGAACCCTAACCCTAACGCTAAACCTACCCCGAACCCTAACCCTAACCCTAACCCTAACCCTAACCCTAACCCCTAACCCTAACGCTAAACCTACCCCGAACCCTAACCCTAACCCTAACCCTAACCCTAACCCCTAACCCTAACCCGAACCCTAACCCGAACCCTAACCCTAACCCTAACCCTAACCCTAACCCGAACCCTAACCCGAACCCTAACCCTAACCCTAAACCTAACCCGAACCCTAACCCTAACCCTAACCCGAACCCTAACCCAAACCCGAACCTTAACCCTAAACCGAACACTAAACCTGACCCGACCCCGAACCCTAACCCTAACCCGAACCCTAACCGTAACACTAACCCAAAACCTAAACCTAACCCTAACCCGAACCCTAACCCTACCCCTAACACGAATCCTAACCCTAACCCTAACTCGAACCCTAACCCGAACCCTAACCCTAACCCTAATCCTAACCTGAACCCTAACCCTAACCCTAACCCGAACCCGAACCCGAACCCTAACCCTAACCCTAACCC
>JAVLSZ010000085.1:165000-177500 GCA_032313775.1 Urocyon cinereoargenteus
CCGAACCCTAACCCTAACCCTAACCCTAACCAGAACCCTAAACCTAACCTTAAACCGAACCCTAACCCCTAAACCTAACCCGAACCTGAACCCTAAACCGAACCCGAAACCTAACCCTAACCCGAACCCGAAACCTAACCCTAACCCGAACCCGAACCCGACCCCTATCCCTAACCCTAACACGAACCCTAACCCTAACCCGAACCCTAACCCTAACCCGAACCCTAACACTAACCCTAACCCTAAACCTAACCCGAACCCACACCCGAACCATAACCCTAAACCTACACCTAACCCTAACCCGAACCCTAACCCGAACCCTAACCCTAACCCTAACCCGAACCCTAAACCTAACCCTAACCCGAACCCTCACCCTAACCCTAACCGAACCCGAACCCTAACCCGAACCCGAACCCTAACCCGAACCGTAACCCTAACCCTAACCCGAACCCGAACCCGAATCCTAACCCTAACCCAAACCCTAACCCTAACCATAACCCGAGCCCTAACCGAACCCTAAACCGAATCCTAACCCTAACCCTAACCCGAAACCTAATGCTAAACCGAACCCGAACCCTACCTGAACCCTTACCCTAACCCTAAACCGAACCCTAACCCTATCCCTAAACTGAACCCTAACCCGAAACCTAACCCTAACCCTAACCCTAATCCTAACCCGAACCCTAACCCTAACCCTAACCGGAACCCTAAACCTAACCCTAACCCTAACCCGAACCCTAACCCCTACCCGAATCCTAACCCTAACCCGAACCCTAACCCGAACCCTAACCCTAACCCTAACCCCGAACCCGAACCTTAACCCTAACCCAAACCCTAACCTGAACCCTAACCCGAACCCTAACCCGAACCCAACCCTAACCCTAACCCGAACCCGAACCCTAACCCTAACCCGAACCCGAACCCTAACCCTAACCCAAACCCGACCCCTAACCCGAACCCTAACACGAACCCTAACCCTAACCCTAACCCGAACCCGAAACATAACCCTAAACCTAACCCGAAACCTAACCCTAACCTGAACCCTAATCCTTACCCTAACCCGAACCCTAAACCTAACCCGAACCCGAACCCTAACCCTAACCCGAAACCTATACCGAACCCAACCCTAACCCTAACCCTAACCCTAACCCGAACCCTAACCCGAACCCTAACCCTAACCCTAAACCTAACCCGAACCCTAACCCTAACCCTAACCCGAACCCTATCCCGAAACCTAACCCTAACCCTAACCTGAACACTAACCCCTAACCCTAACCCGAACCCGAACCCTTACCCGAACCCGAACCCTAACCCTAACTCAAACCCGAACCTGAAACCGAACCCGAACCCGAACCCTAACCCTAACCCAAACCCTAACCCTAACCCTAAAACGAACCCTAACCCTAACCATAACCCGAACCCTAATCTCTAACCCGAACCCGAACCCGAACCCTAACCCCAACCCGAACCCTAACCCTACCCCGAACCCGACCCCAAACCATAACCCTAACCCTAACCCGAACCCTAACCCTAACCCTAACCCTAACCGTAAACCGAAACCTAACCCTAACCTTAACCCTAACCCGAACCCTAACCCTAACCCTAACACTAACCCTAACCCCTAACCCTAACCCGAACCCTAACCCTAACCCTAACCCTAACCCTAAACCTAACCCGAACCCTAACCCTAACCCTAACCCGAACCCTAACCCTAAACCTAACCTGAACACTAACCCCTAACCCTAACCCGAACCCGAACCCTTACCCGAACCTGAACCCTAAAGCTAACTCGAACCCGAACCCGAACCCTAACCCGAACCCGAACCCTAACCCTAACCCGAACCCTAACCCTAACCCCTAACCCTAACCTTAACCCTAACCCTAACCCTAACCCTAAAACCTAACCCTAACCCGAACCCTTACCCGAAACCTAAACCTAACCCGAACCCTAACGCTAAACCTAACCCTAACCCTAACCCTAACCCTAACCCGAACCCTAATCCTAACAATAAACCTAACCCTAACCCGAACCCTAACCCTAACCCAAACCCTAACCCGAACCCTAACCCTAACCCTAACCCTAAACCTAACCCCTAACCCTAAACTTAACCCTAACCCTAACCCTAACCCTAAAACCTGACCCTAACCTGAACCCTAACCCGAAACCTAAACCTAACCCGATCCCTAACCCTAAACCTAACCCTAACCCTAACCCTAACCCTAACCCGAACCCTAATCCTAACCATATATCTAACCCTAACCCGAACCCTAACCCTAAACCTAACCCTAACCCTAACCCCAACCACTAACCCTAACCCCAACCCTAACCCTAACCCGAACCCTAAAACTAACCCTAACCCGAACCCTAACCCTAACCCGAACCCTAACCCTAACCCGAACCCTAACCCTAAACCTAACCCTAACCATAACCCTAACCCTAACCCTAACCCGAACCCTAACCCGAAACCTAACCATAACCATAAACCGAACCCGAACCCTAACCCGAACCCTAACCCTAACCCGAACCCTAATCCTAACCCGAACCCTAACCCTAACCCTAAAACGAACCCTAAACCTAACCCTAAACCGAAACCTAACCTCTAAACCGAACCCGAACACGAACCCTAACGCGAACCCGAACCCTAACCCTACCCCGAACCCGAACCCAATCCATAACCCTAACCCTAACCCGAACCCTAACCCCTAACCCTAACCCGAACCCTAACCCTAACCCTAACCCTAACCCTAAACCTAACCCGAACACTAACCCGAACACTAACCCGAACCTTAACCCGGAACCTAACCCTAACCCTAACCTGAACACTAACCCCGAACCCTAACCCGACCCGAACCCTAACCCGAACCCGAACCTTAACCCAAACCCGAACCCGAACCCGAACCCTAACCCTAACCCTACCCGAACCCTAACCCTAAACCTAAACCGAACCTTAACCCAAACCCGAACCCTAACCCTAACCCGACCCCTAACCTGAAACCTAACACGAACCGTAACCCTAACCCTAACCCTAACCCTAACCCGAACCCTAACCCTAACCCTAACCTGAACCCTAACCCTAACCCGAACCCTAACCCTAACCCGAACCCGAACCCTAAACCTAACCCGAAACCTAAACCGAACCCAACCCAAACCCTAACCCTAACCCGAACCCTATCCCTAACCCTCAACCGAACCCTAACCCGAAAACTAACCCTAACCCTAACCCTAATCCTAACCCGAACCCTAACCCTAACACTATCCGGAACCCTAACACTAACCCGAACCCTAACCCGAACCCTAACCCGAACCCTAACACTACCCCTAACCCTAAACCTAACCCTTCCCCGAACCCGAACCCAAACCTTAACCCTAACCCTAACACGAACCCTAACCCGAACACTAACCCTAACGCTAAACCTAACCCGAACCCTAACCCTAACCCTAACCCTAACCCTAACCCTAACCCCTAACCCTAACCCGAACCCTAACCCTAACCCTAAACCTAACCCTAAGCCGAACCCTAATCCTAACCCTAACCCGAACCCTAACCCGAACCCTAACCCTAACACTAACCTGAACACTAACCCCTAACCCTAACCCGAACCAGAAACCTAACCCGAACCCGAAACCTAACCCTAACCCGAACCCTAACCCTAACCCGAAACCTAACCCTAACCCTAACCCGAACCCTAACCCTAACCCTAACCCGAACCCTAACACTAACCCCAACCCTAAACCTAACCCGAACCCGAACCCGAACCCTAACCCTAACCCAAACCCTAACACTAACCCTAACCCTAACCGTAATCCGAAACCTTACCCAAACCCGAACCCTAACCCGAACCCGAACCCTAAACCTGACCCGACCCCGAACCCTAACCCTAACCCGAACCCTAACCGTAACACTAACCCAAACCCTAAACCTAACCCTAACCCAAACCCTAACCCTAACCCGAACCCTAACCCTACCCCTAACCCGAATCCTAAACCTAACCCTAACCCGAACCCTAACCCTATCCCTAACCCTAACCCTAACCCGATCCCTAAACCGAACACTAACCCTAACCCTAACCCTAAACCGAACTCTAATCCTAACGCTAAACCGAACCCGAACACTAACCAGAACCCTAACCCTAACCCGAACCCTAACCCTAACCCGAACCCTAAACCTAACCCGAACCCTAACCCGAACCCTAACCCTAACTCTAACCCGAACTCTAACCCTGACCCTAACCCGAATCCTAACCCTAACCCTAACCCAAACCCTAACCCGAACCCTAACCCTAACCCTAACCCTAACCCTAACCCTAACACTAACCCCTAACCCGAACCCTAACCCTAACCCTAACCCTAAAACCTAACCCTAACCCGAACCCTAAACCTAACCCTAACCCGAACCCGAACCCTAAACCTAAACCTAACCCTAACCCTCACCCTAACCCTAACCCGAAACCTAACCCTAACCCTAACCCTAAATCGAACCCTAACCCTAACCCTAAACCTAACCCAAACACTAACCCCTAACCCTAACCCCAACCCTAACACTAACCCGAACCCTACCCCTAACCCTAACCCGAAACCTAACTCTAACCCGAACCCTAACCCTAAACCTAACCCTAATCCAAATCCTAACCCAATCCCAAACACTAACCAAACCCTAACCCGAACCCTAAACCTAACCCTAACCCTAAACCTAAACCTAACCCGAACCCTAACCCTAACCCTAACCCGAACCCGAACCCTAACGCAAATCCTAACCCTAACCCTAACTCGAACCCTAACCCTAACCCGAACCCGAAACCTAACCCTAACCTGAACCCTTACCCGAACCCTAACCTGAACCCTAAACCGAACCCTAACCCTAACCCTAACCCGAACCCGAACCCGAACCCTAACCCTAACCCTAACCCGAACCCTAACCCTAAACCGAACCTAACCCTAACCCGAACCCTAACCCTAATCCTAACCCTAACCCGAACCCTAACCCGAACCCTAACCCGAACCCTAACCCTAACCCTAAACCGAACCCTAACGCTAACCCGAACCCGAACCCTAACCCTAACCATAACCCGAACCCTAACCCGAACCCTAACCCTAACCCTAAACCTAACCCGAACCCTAACCCTAAACCTAACCCGAACCCTATCCCGAAACCTAACCATAACCCTAACCTGAACACTAACCCCTAACCCTAACCCGAATCCGAACCCTTACCCGAACCCGAACCCTAACCCTAACCCAAACCCGAACCTGAAACCGAACCCGAACCCGAACCCTAACCCTAACCCAAACCCTAACCCTAACCCTAAAACGAACCCTAACCCTAACCCTAACCCGAACCCTAACCTCTAACCCGAACCCGAACCCGAACCCTAACCCGAACCCGAACCCTTACCCTACCCCGAACCCGAACCCAAACCATAACCCTAACCCTAACCCGAACGCTAACCCTAACCCTAACCCTAACCGTAAACCGAAACCTAACCCTAACCTTAACCCTAACCCGAACCCTAACCCTAACCCTAACACTAACCCTAACCCCTAACCCTAACCCGAACCTAAACCCTAACCCTAACCCTAACCCTAACCCGAACCCGAACCCTTACCCTACCCCGAACCCGAACCCAAACCATAACCCTAACCCTAACCCGAACCCGAACGCTAAACCAAACCCTAACCCTAACCCGAACCCTAACCCTAACCTGAACCCTAACACGAACCCTAACCGAAACCCTAACCCTTACCCTAACCCGAACCCTAAACAGAAACCTAACCCTAACCCTAACCCCTAACCCTAAACTTAACCCTAACCCTAACCCTAACCCTAAAACCTAACCCTAACCCGAACCCTAACCCGAAACCTAAACCTAACCCGAACCCGAACCCTAACACTAACCCTAACCCGAACCCTAACCCTAAACCGAACCTAACCCTAACCCGAACCCTAACCCTAATCCTAACCCTAACCCGAACCCTAACACGAACCCTAATCCTAACCATAAACCTAACCCTAACCCGAACCCTAAACCTAACCCAAACCCTAACCCGAACCCTAACCCTAACCCTAACCCTAACCCTAACCCCTAACCCTAACCTTAACCCTAACCCTAACCCTAACCCTAAAACCTGACCCTAACCCGAACCCTAACCCGAAACCTAAACCTAACCCGAACCCTAACCCTAAACCTAACCCTAACCCTAACCCTAACCCTAACCCGAACCCTAATCCTAACCATAAATCTAACCCTAACCCGAACCCTAACCCTAACCCTAACCCTAACGCTAACCCTAACCACTAACCCTAACCCCAACCCTAACCCTAACCCGAACCCTAAACCTAACCCTAACCCGAACCCTAACCCTAACCCGAACCCTAACCCTAACCCGAACCCTAACCCTAACCTAACCCTAACCATAACCCTAACCCTAACCCTAACCCGAACCCTAACCCGATCCCTAACCCTAACCCTAACCCAGACCCGAAACTTAACCGTAACCCGAACCCTAAACCTGACCTTAACCCTAACCCTAACCCTAACCCGAACCCTAACCCGAACCCTAAACCGAACCCTAACCAGAAACCTAACCCTAACCCTAACCTGAACACTAACACCTAACCCTAACCCGAACCCGAACCCTTACCCGAACCCGAACCATAAACCTAACCCGAACCCGAACCCGAACCCTAATCCGAAACCGAACCCTAACCCTAACCCTATCCCTAACCCGAACCCTAACCCTAACCCTAACCCTAACCCTAAACCTAACCCGAAACCTAACCATAACCATAAACCGAACCCGAACACTAACCCGAACCCTAACCCTAACCCGAACCCTAATCCTAACCCGAACCCTAACCCTAACCCTAAAACGAACCCTAACCCTAACCCTAAACTGAACCCTGACCTCTAAACCGAACCCGAACCCGAACCCTAACGCGAACCCGAACCCTAACCCTACCCCGAACCCGAACCCAAAACATAACCCTAACCCTAACCCGAACCCTAACCCCTAACCCTAACCCGAACCCTAACCCTAACCCTAACCCTAACCCTAACCCTAAACCTAACCCGAACACTAACCCTAACACTAACCCGAACCTTAACCCGGACCCTAACCCTAACCCTAACCTGAAGACTAACCCCGAACCCTAACCCGACCCGAAACCTAACCCGAACCCGAACCCTAACCCAAACCCGAACCCGAAACCGAACCCTAACCCTAACCCTACCCGAACCCTAACCCTAAAGCTAAACCGAACCTTAACCCTAACCCGAACCCTAACCCTAACCCGAACCCGAACCCTAACCCGAACCCTAACCCTATCTCGAACCCTAACCCGAACCCTCACCGTATCCCGAACCCTAACCCTAACCCTAACCCGAACCCGAACCCTAACCCTAACCCTATAACGAACCCTAACACTAACCCGAACCCTAACCCTAACCCTAACCCAAACCCTAACCCTAACCCTAAACCGAACTCTAACCCCTAAACCTAACCCGAACCCGAACCCTAAACCGAACCCGAAACCTAACCGTAACCCGAACCCGAAACCTAACCCTAACCCGAAACCGAACCCAATCCTAACCCTAACCCTAACACGAACCCTAACCCTAACCCGAACCCTAACCCTAACCCGAACCCTAACAGTAACCCTAACACTAAACCTAACCCGAACCCTCACCCGAACCATAACCGAAACCTAACCCTAACCCTAACCCGTACCCTAACCCGAAACCTAACCCTAACCCTAACCCGAACCCTAAACCTAACCCTAACCCTAAACCGAACCCTAACCCTAACCCTAAACCGAACCCGAACCCTAACCCGAACCCGAACCCTAACCCGAACCTAACCCTAACCCGAACCCTAACCCTAACCCGAAAGCTAACCCTGACCCTAAACCTAACCCTAACCCGAACCCTAACCCGAACCCTAAACCGAACCCTAACCCTAACCCTAACCCGAACGCTAGCCCTAAACCGAACCCGAACCCTAACCGTAACCCGAACCCGAAACCTAACCCTAACCCGAACCCGAACCCAATCCTAACCCTAACCCTAACACGAACCCTAACCCTAACCCGAACCCTAACCCTAACCCGAACCCTAACACTAACCCTAACACTAAACCTAACCCGAACCCTCACCCGAACCATAACCCGAACCCTAACCCTAACCCTAACCCGTACCTTAACCCGAAACCTAACCCTAACCCTAAACAGAACCCTAAACCTAACCCTAAACCGAACCCGAACCCTAACCCGAACCCGATCCCTAACCCGAACCTAACCCTAACCCGAACCCTAACCCTAACCCGAAAGCTAACCCTGACCCTAAACCTAACCCTAACCCGAACCCTAACCCGAACCCTAAACCGAACCCTAACCCTAACCCTAACCCGAACGCTAACCCTGACCCTAACCCGAACACTAACCCTAACCCTAACCCAAACCCTATTCGAACCCTAACCCTAACCCTAACCCTAAGACCAACCCCTAACCCTAACCCTAACCCTATCCCTAAAACCTAACCCTAACCCGAAACCTAATCCTAACCCTAACCCTAACCCGAACCCTAACCCTAAACCTAACCCTAACCCGAACCCTAACACTAACCCAAACCCTAACACTAACCCTAACTCTAACCCGAACCCTAACCTTAACCCTAACCCTAACCCGAACCCTAACCCGAACCCTAACCCTAACCCTAACCCTAAACCTAACCCTAACCCGAACCCTAACCCGAACCCTTACCCGAACCCGAACCCTAAGCGAATCCACCCTAACCCTAACCCGAACCCTAACCCTAACCCCAACCCGAACCCTAACCCTAACCCGAACCCTAACCCGAACCCTAAACCGAACCCTAACCCGAACCCTAAACCGAACCCTAACCCGAACCCTAAACCGAACCCTAAACCGAACCCTAACCCGAACCCTAAACCGAACCCTAAACCTAACCCGAACCCGAACACTAACCTGAACCCTAACCCGAAGCCTAAACCGAACCCTAACCCGAACCCTAACCCAAAACCTAAACCGAACCCTAACCCTAACCCTAACCCTAACCCTAACCCGAACCCGAACCCGAATGCTAACCCTAACCGTAACCCGAACCCTAACACTAACCCGAACCCTAACACTAACCCTAACCCTAATCCTAACCGGAAACCTAACCCTAACCCTAACCGGAACCCTAACCCTAACCCTAACCCGAACCCGAACCCTAACCCCTTACCCGAATCCTAACCTTAACCCGAACCCTAACCCGAACACTAACCCTAACCCTAACCCCGAACCCGAACAATAACCCTAACCCTAACCCTAACACGAACCCTAACACGAACCCTAACCCGAACCCAACCCTAACCCTAACCCGAACCCGAAACCTAACCCTAACCCTAACCCGAACCCTAACACTAACCCTAACCCGACCCCTAACCCGAACCCTAACACGAACCCTAACCCTAACCCTAACCCTAACTCTAACACGAAACCTAACCCTAACCCTAACCCGAACCCTAACCCTAACCCGAACCCGAACCCTAACCCTAACCCGAAACCTAACCCGAACCCAACCCTAACCCGAACCCGAACCCTAACCCGAACCCTAACCCTAACCCTAACCCTAACCCGAAACCTAAACCTAACATGAACCCTAACCCTAAACCTAACCCGAACCCTAACCCTAACCCTAACCCTAAACCTAACCCGAACCCTAACCCTAACCCTAACCCTAACCAGAACCCTAACCCTAACCTTAAACCGAACCCTAACCCCTAAACCTAACCCGAACCTGAACCCTAAACCGAACCCGAAACCTAACCCTAACCCGAACCCGAAACCTAACCCTAACCCGAAACCGAACCCGACCCCTATCCCTAACCCTAACACGAACCCTAACCCTAACCCGAACCCTAACCCTAACCCGAACCCTAACACTAACCCTAACCCTAAACCTAACCCGAACCCACACCCAAACCATAACCCTAAACCTACACCTAACCCTAACCCGAACCCTAACCCGAACCCTAACCCTAACCCTAACCCGAACCCTAACCCTAACCCTAACCCGAACCCTCACCCTAACCCTAACCGAACCCGAACCCTAACCCGAACCCGAACCCTAACCCGAACCGTAACCCTAACCCTAACCCGAACCCGAACCCGAATCCTAACCCTAACCCAAACCCTAACCCTAACCATAACCCGAGCCCTAACCGAACCCTAAACCGAATCCTAACCCTAACCCTAACCCGAACCCTAATGCTAAACCGAACCCGAACCCTACCTGAACCCTTACCCTAACCCTAAACCGAACCCTAACCCTAACCCTAATCCTAACCCGAACCCTAACCCTAACCCTAACCGGAACCCTAAACCTAACCCTAACCCTAACTCGAACCCTAACCCCTACCCGAATCCTAACCCTAACCCGAACCCTAACCCGAACCCTAACCCTAAACCTAACCCCGAACCCGAACCCTAACCCTAACCCAAACCCTAACCTGAACCCTAACCCGAACCCTAACCCGAACCCAACCCTAACCCTAACCCGAACCCGAACCCTAACCCTAACCCGAACCCGAACCCTAACCCTAACCCAAACCCGACCCCTAACCCGAACCCTAACACGAACCCTAACCCTAACCCTAACCCGAACCCGAAACATAACCCTAAACCTAACCCGAAACCTAACCCTAACCTGAACCCTAATCCTTACCCTAACCCGAACCCTAAACCTAACCCGAACCCGAACCCTAACCCTAACCCGAAACCTATACCGAACCCAACCCTAACCCGAACCCTAACCCTAACCCCAACACTAACCCTAACCCTAACCCTAACCCGAAACCTAAACCTAACCCGAAACCTAACCCTAAACCTAACCCGAACCCTAACCCTAACCCTAACCCGAACCTTAACCGTAACCCGAACCCTAAACCTAACCCTAACCCTAACCCTAACCCAAAGCCGAACCCTAACCATAACCCTAAACCGAACCCTAACCCGAACCCTAACCCTAACCCTAACCTGAACACTAACCCCTAACCCTAACGAACCCGAACACTTACCCGAACCCGAACCCTAACCCTAACCCGAACCCGAACCCGAACCCTAACCCGAAACCGAACCCTAACTCTAACCCTAACCCGAAACCGAACCCTAACCCTAACCCTAAAACTAACCCGAACCCTAACCCGAAACCTAACCCGAACCCTAACCCTAACCCTAACCCGAACCCTAACCCTGACCCTAACCCGAACCCTAACCCTAACCCTAACGAAAACCCTAACCCGAACCTTAACCCTAACCCTAACCCTAACGCTAAACCGATACCTAAACCTAACCCTAACCCTAACCCTAACCCGAAACCTAACCCTAACCCTAAACCTAACCCTTACTCTAACCCCTATCCCTAACCCCAACCCTAACCCTAACCCGAACCCTAACCCTAACCCTAACCCGAACCCTAAACCTAACCCGAACCCTAACCCTAACCCGAAACCTAACCCTAACCCTAACCCTAAACCTAACCCTAACCCGAACCCTAACCCTAACCCAACCAGAACCCGAACCCTAACGCGAATCCTAACCCTAACCCTAACCTGAACCCTCACCCTAACCCGAACCCGAACCCTAACCCTAACCGGAACCCTAAACCGAACCCTAACCCGAACCCTAACCCGAACATTAAACCGAACCCTAAACCGAACCCTAACCCGAACCCAAACCCGAACCCTAAACCGAACCTAACCCGAACCCTAAACCGAACCCTAACCGTAACCCGAACCCGAACCCTAACCCGAACCCTAACCCGAAATCTAAACCGAAACTTAACCCGCACCCGAACCCTAACCCGTACCCGAACCCTAATCCTACCCCGAACCCGAACCCAAACCATAACCCTAACCCGAACCCTTACCCGAACCCTAACCATAACCCTAACCTGAACACTACCCCCTAACCCTAACCCGAACCCGAACCCTAACCCGAACCCGCACCCTAACCCGAACCCGAACCCTAACCCAAACCCGAACCCGAACCCGAACTCTAACCCTGACCCTAACCCGAACCCTAACCCCAACCCTAACCCGAACCCTGCAATAACCCGAACCCTAACCCGAACGCGAACCCTAATCCTACACCTAAACCTAACCCGAACCCGAACCCGAACCCTAAATCTAACCCTAAACCGAACCCTAACCCTAACCCGATCCCTAACCCTAACCCTAACCCAAACCCTAACACTAACCCTAACCCGAACCCTAACCGTAACCCGAACCCTAACCCTAACCCGAACCCGAAACCGAACCCTAACCCAAACACTAACCCGAACCCGAACCTAACCCTAACCCGAACCCGAACCCTAACCCTAACCCGAACCCTAACCCTAACACTAACCCGAACCCTAATCCTAACCCTAACCTGAACCCTAAACCTAACCCTAACCCTAACCCGAACCCTAACCCTAACCCTAACCCGAACCCTAACCAT
>JAVLSZ010000085.1:182500-192500 GCA_032313775.1 Urocyon cinereoargenteus
TAACCCGAACCCTAACAGTAACCCTAACACTAAACCTAACCCGAACCCTCACCCGAACCATAACCGAAACCTAACCCTAACCCTAACCCGTACCCTAACCCGAAACCTAACCCTAACCCTAACCCGAACCCTAAACCTAACCCTAACCCTAAACCGAACCCTAACCCTAACCCTAAACCGAACCCGAACCCTAACCCGAACCCGAACCCTAACCCGAACCTAACCCTAACCCGAACCCTAACCCTAACCCGAAAGCTAACCCTGACCCTAAACCTAACCCTAACCCGAACCCTAACCCGAACCCTAAACCGAACCCTAACCCTAACCCTAACCCGAACGCTAGCCCTAAACCGAACCCGAACCCTAACCGTAACCCGAACCCGAAACCTAACCCTAACCCGAACCCGAACCCAATCCTAACCCTAACCCTAACACGAACCCTAACCCTAACCCGAACCCTAACCCTAACCCGAACCCTAACACTAACCCTAACTCTAAACCTAACCCGAACCCTCACCCGAAACATAACCCGAACCCTAACCCTAACCCTAACCCGTACCTTAACCCGAAACCTAACCCTAACCCTAAACAGAACCCTAAACCTAACCCTAAACCGAACCCGAACCCTAACCCGAACCCGATCCCTAACCCGAACCTAACCCTAACCCGAACCCTAACCCTAACCCGAAAGCTAACCCTGACCCTAAACCTAACCCTAACCCGAACCCTAACCCGAACCCTAAACCGAACCCTAACCCTAACCCTAACCCGAACGCTAACCCTGACCCTAACCCGAACACTAACCCTAACCCTAACCCAAACCCTATTCGAACCCTAACCCTAACCCTAACCCTAAGACCAACCCCTAACCCTAACCCTAACCCTATCCCTAAAACCTAACCCTAACCCGAAACCTAATCCTAACCCTAACCCTAACCCGAACCCTAACCCTAAACCTAACCCTAACCCGAACCCTAACACTAACCCAAACCCTAACACTAACCCTAAATCTAACCCGAACCCTAACCTTAACCCTAACCCTAACCCGAACCCTAACCCGAACCCTAACCCTAACCCTAACCCTAAACCTAACCCTAACCCGAACCCTAACCCGAACCCTTACCCGAACCCGAACCCTAAGCGAATCCACCCTAACCCTAACCCGAACCCTAACCCTAACCCCAACCCGAACCCTAACCCTAACCCGAACCCTAACCCGAACCCTAAACCGAACCCTAACCCGAACCCTAAACCGAACCCTAACCCGAACCCTAAACCGAACCCTAAACCGAACCCTAACCCGAACCCTAAACCGAACCCTAAACCTAACCCTAACCCGAACACTAACCCGAACCCTAACCCGAAGCCTAAACCGAACCCTAACCCGAACCCTAACCCAAAACCTAAACCGAACCCTAACCCTAACCCTAACCCTAACCCGAACCCGAACCCGAATGCTAACCCTAACCGTAACCCGAACCCTAACACTAACCCGAACCCTAACACTAACCCTAACCCTAATCCTAACCGGAAACCTAACCCTAACCCTAACCGGAACCCTAACCCTAACCCTAACCCGAACCCGAACCCTAACCCCTTACCCGAATCCTAACCTTAACCCGAACCCTAACCCGAACACTAACCCTAACCCTAACCCCGAACCCGAACAATAACCCTAACCCTAACCCTAACACGAACCCTAACACGAACCCTAACCCGAACCCAACCCTAACCCTAACCCGAACCCGAAACCTAACCCTAACCCGAACCCTAACACTAACCCTAACCCGACCCCTAACCCGAACCCTAACACGAACCCTAACCCTAACCCTAACCCTAACTCTAACACGAAACCTAACCCTAACCCTAACCCGAACCCTAACCCTAACCCGAACCCGAACCCTAACCCTAACCCGAAACCTAACCCGAACCCAACCCTAACCCGAACCCGAACCCTAACCCGAACCCTAACCCTAACCCTAACCCTAACCCGAAACCTAAACCTAACATGAACCCTAACCCTAAACCTAACCCGAACCCTAACCCTAACCCTAACCCTAAACCTAACCCGAACCCTAACCCTAACCCTAACCCTAACCAGAACCCTAACCCTAACCTTAAACCGAACCCTAACCCCTAAACCTAACCCGAACCTGAACCCTAAACCGAACCCGAAACCTAACCCTAACCCGAACCCGAAACCTAACCCTAACCCGAACCCGAACCCGACCCCTATCCCTAACCCTAACACGAACCCTAACCCTAACCCGAACCCAAACCCTAACCCGAACCCTAACACTAACCCTAACCCTAAACCTAACCCGAACCCACACCCGAACCATAACCCTAAACCTACACCTAACCCTAACCCGAACCCTAACCCGAACCCTAACCCTAACCCTAACCCGAACCCTAACCCTAAACCTAACCCGAACCCTCACCCTAACCCTAACCGAACCCGAACCCTAACCCGAACCCGAACCCTAACCCGAACCGTAACCCTAACCCTAACCCGAACCCGAACCCGAATCCTAACCCTAACCCAAACCCTAACCCTAACCATAACCCGAGCCCTAACCGAACCCTAAACCGAAACCTAACCCTAACCCTAACCCGAACCCTAATGCTAAACCGAACCCGAACCCTACCTGAACCCTTACCCTAACCCTAAACCGAACCCTAACCCTAACCCTAAACTGAACCCTAACCCGAAACCTATCCCTAACCCTAACCCTAATCCTAACCCGAACCCTAACCCTAACCCTAACCGGAACCCTAAACCTAACCCTAACCCTAACTCGAACCCTAACCCCTACCCGAATCCTAACCCTAACCCGAACCCTAACCCGAACCCTAACCCTAACCCTAACCCCGAACCCGAACCCTAACCCTAACCCAAACCCTAACCTGAACCCTAACCCGAACCCTAACCCGAACCCAACCCTAACCCTAACCCGAACCCGAACCCTAACCCTAACCCGAACCCGAACCCTAACCCTAACCCAAACCCGACCCCTAACCCGAACCCTAACACGAACCCTAACCCTAACCCTAACCCGAACCCGAAACATAACCCTAAACCTAACCCGAAACCTAACCCTAACCTGAACCCTAATCCTTACCCTAACCCGAACCCTAAACCTAACCCGAACCCGAACCCTAACCCTAACCCGAAACCTATACCGAACCCAACCCTAACCCGAACCCTAACCCTAACCCCAACACTAACCCTAACCCTAACCCTAACCCGAAACCTAAACCTAACCCGAAACCTAACCCTAAACCTAACCCGAACCCTAACCCTAACCCTAACCCGAACCTTAACCGTAACCCGAACCCTAAACCTAACCCTAACCCTAACCCTAACCCAAAGCCGAACCCTAACCATAACCCTAAACCGAACCCTAACACGAACCCTAACCCTAACCCTAACCTGAACACTAACCCCTAACCCTAACAAACCCGAACACTTACCCGAACCCGAACCCTAACCCTAACCCGAACCCGAACCCGAACCCTAACCCGAAACCGAACCCTAACTCTAACCCTAACCCGAAACCGAACCCTAACCCTAACCCTAAAACTAACCCGAACCCTAACCCGAAACCTAACCCGAACCCTAACCCTAACCCTAACCCGAACCCTAACCCTGACCCTAAACCGAACCCTAAACCTAACCCGAACCCTAACCCTAACCCGAAACCTAACCCTAACCCTAACCCTAACGCTAAACCGATACCTAAATCTAACCCTAACCCTAACCCTAACCCGAAACCTAACCCTAACCCTAAACCTAACCCTTACTCTAACCCCTATTCCTAACCCCAACCCTAACCCTAACCCGAACCCTAACCCTAACCCTAACCCGAACCCTAAACCTAACCCGAACCCTAACCCTAACCCGAAACCTAACCCTAACCCTAACCCTAAACCTAACCCTAACCCGAACCCTAACCCTAACCCAACCAGAACCCGAACCCTAACGCGAATCCTAACCCTAACCCTAACCTGAACCCTCACCCTAACCCGAACCCGAACCCTAACCCTAACCGGAACCCTAAACCGAACCCTAACCCGAACCCTAACCCGAACATTAAACCGAACCCTAAACCGAACCCTAACCCGAACCCAAACCCGAACCCTAAACCGAACCAAACCCGAACCCTAAACCGAACCCTAACCCTAACCCGAACCCGAACCCTAACCCGAACCCTAACCCGAAATCTAAACCGAAACTTAACCCGCACCCGAACCCTAACCCGTACCCGAACCCTAATCCTACCCCGAACCCGAACCCAAACCATAACCCTAACCCGAACCCTTACCCGAACCCTAACCATAACCCTAACCTGAACACTACCCCCTAACCCTAACCCGAACCCGAACCCTAACCCGAACCCGCACCCTAACCCGAACCCGAACCCTAACCCAAACCCGAACCCGAACCCGAAGTCTAACCCTGACCCTAACCCGAACCCTAACCCCAACCCTAACCCGAACCCTGCAATAACCCGAACCCTAACCCGAACGCGAACCCTAATCCTACACCTAAACCTAACCCGAACCCGAACCCGAACCCTAAATCTAACCCTAAACCGAACCCTAACCCTAACCCGATCCCTAACCCTAACCCTAACCCAAACCCTAACACTAACCCTAACCCGAACCCTAACCGTAACCCGAACCCTAACCCTAACCCGAACCCTAACCCTAACCCGAACCCTAACCCTAACCCTAACCCGAACCCGAACCCTAACCCTAACCCGAACCCTAACCCTAACACTAACCCGAACCCTAATCCTAACCCTAACCCGAACCCTAAACCTAACCCTAACCCTAACCCGAACCCTAACCCTAACCCTAACCCGAACCCTAACCATAACCCTAAACCGAACCCTAACCCTAACCCTAACCCTAACCCTAACCCTAACCCGAACCCTAACCCGAACCCTAACCCTAACCCTAACCCTAACCAGAACCCTAACCCTAACCCTAAACCGAACCCTAACCCCTAAACCTAACCCGAACCTGAACCCTAAACCGAACCCGAAACCTAACCCTAACCCGAACCCGAAACCTAATCCTAACCCGAACCCGAACCCGACCCCTAACCCTAACCCTAACACGAACTGTAACCCTAACCCGAACCCTAACACTAACCCGAACCCTAACACTAACCCTAACCCTAAACCTAACCCGAACCCTCACCCGAACCATAACCTGAACCCTAACCCTAACCCTAACGCGAACCCTAATCCGAACCCTAACCCTAAACCTAACCCGAACCCGAACCCTACCGAACCCGAACCCTAACCCTAAACCTAAACCTAAACCGAAACCGAACCCGAACCCGAACCCTAACCCGAACCCTAACCCTAACCCGAACCCGAACCCGAAACCTAACCCTAACACGAACCCTAACCCGAATCCTAAACCGAACCCTAACCCTAACCCTAACCCGAACGCTAACCCTGACCCTAACCCGAACCCTAACCCTAACCCTAACCCAAACCCTAATTCGAACCCTAACCCTAACCCTAACCCTAACCCTAACCCCTAACCCTAACCCTAACACTAACCCTAACCCTAGAACCTAACCCTAACCTGAACCCTAACCCTAACCCTAACCCGAACCCGAACCCTAACCCTAAACCTAACCCTAACCCTAACCCTAACTCTAACCCGAAACCTAACCCTAACCCTAACCCTAACCCGAACCCTAACCCTAACCCTAACCCTAACCTGAAACCTAACCCGAACCCTAACCCTAACCCTAAACCTAACCCGAACCCTAAACCTAACCCTAACCCGAACCTTAACCGTAACCCAAACCCTAAACTTAACCCTAAACCTAACACTAACCTGAACACTAACCCCTAACCCTAACCCGAACCCAAACCCTTATCCGAACCCGAACCCTAAACCTAACCCGAACCCGAACCCGAACCCTAACCCGAACCCGAACCCTAAACCTAACCCTAACCCTAACTCTAACACGAAACCTAACCCTAAACCTAACCCTAACCCGAACCCTAACCCGAACCCTAACCCTAACCCTAACCTGAACACTAACCCCTAACCCGAACCCGAACCCTAACCTGAACCCTAACCCTAACCCTAACCCGAACCCTAACCCGAACCCTAACCCGAACCCTAACCCTAACCCTAACCCGAAACCTAACCCTGACCCTAACAAGAACCCTAACCCTAACCCTAACCCAAACCCTAACCCGAACCCTAACCCTAACCCTAACCCTAACCCGAACCCTAATCCTAACCCTAACACTAACCCTAACCCGAACCCTAACCCTAACCCTAACCCTAACCCTCACCCTAACCCCTAACCCTAACCCCAACCCTAACCCTAACCCGAACCCTAACCCTAACCCTAACCCGAACCCTAACCCTAACCCGAACCCAAACCCTAACCCGAAACCTAACCCTAACCCTAACCCGAACCCTAACCCGAACCCGAACCCTAACCCTAACCCTAACCCTAACCCGAACCCTACACCGAACCCGAACCCAAACCATAGCCCTAACTCTAACCCGAACCCTAACCCTAACCCTAACCCTAACCGTAACCCGAACCCTAACCCTAACACTAACCCTAAACCTAACCCTAACCCTAACCCCTAACCCTAACACGAACACTAACCCTAACCCTAACCCTAAACCTAACCCTAACCCGTACCCTAACCCGAACCCTAACCCTAACCCTAACCTGAACACTAAGCCCTAACCCTAAACCTGACCCTAACCCGAACCCTAACCCTAACCCTAACCCAAACCCTAACCCGAACCCTAACCCTAACCCTAACCCTGACCCGAACCCTAATCCTAACCCTAACACTAACCCTAACCCGAACCCTAACCCTAACCCTAACCCTCACCCTAACCCCTAACCCTAACCCCAACCCTAACCCTAACCCGAACCCTAACCCTAACCCTAACCCGAACCCTAACCCTAACCCGAACCCAAACCCTAACCCGAAACCTAACCCTAACCCTAACCCGAACCCTAACCCGAAACCGAACCCTAACCCTAACCCTAACCCTAACTCTAACCCGAACCCTAACCCTAAACCTAACCCTAACCCGAACCCTACACCGAACCCGAACCCAAACCATAGCCCTAACTCTAACCCGAACCCTAACCCTAACCCTAACCCTAACCGTAACCCGAACCCTAACCCTAACACTAACCCTAAACCTAACCCTAACCCTAACCCCTAACCCTAACACGAACACTAAACCTAACCCTAACCCGAACCCTAACCCGAACCCTAACCCTAACCCTAACCTGAACACTAACCCCTAACCCTAACCCGAACCCGAACCCTAACCCGAACCCGAACCCTAACCCAAACCCGAACCCGAACCCTAACCCTAAACCTAACCCGAAACCTAACCCTAACCCTAACCCGAACCCTAACCCTAAACCGAACCCTAACCCTAACGCGAACCCTAACCCTAACCCTAACCCTAACCCTAACCCGAACCCGAACCCGAACCCTAAACCTAATCCTAAACCGAACTCTAAACCTAACCCGAACCCTAACCCTAACCCTAACCCAAACCCTAACCCTAACCCTAACCCGAACCCTAACCCTAATTCGAACCCTAACCCTAACCCTAACCCTAACCCTAACCCTAACACCTAACCCTACCCTAACCCTAACCCTAACCCAAAACCTAACCCGAACCCGAACCCTAACCCTAACCCGAACCCTAACCCTTACCCTAACCCGAACCCTAAACCTAACCCTAACCAGAACCCTAAACCTAACCCTAACCCTAACCCGAACCCTAACCCTAACCCTAACCCGAACCTAACCCTAACCCTAACCCGAACCCTAACCCGAACCCTAACCCGAACCCTAACCCTAAACCTAACCCGAACCCGAACCCTAACCCTAACCCGAACCCTAACCCTAACCCTAACCCTAACCCTAACCCTAACCCAAACCCTAATTCGAACCCTAACCCTAACCCTAACCCTAACCCTAACCCTAACCCTAACCCTAACACCTAACCCTAACCCTAACCCTAACCCTAACCCTAGAACCTAACCCTAACCCGAACCCTAACCCTAACCCTAACCCGAACCCGAACCCTAACACTAAACATAACCCTAACCCTAACCCTAACTCTAACCCGAAACCTAACCCTAACCCTAACCCTAACCCTAACCCGAACCCTAACCCTAACCATAACACTAACCCTAACCCGAACCCTAACCCTAACCCTAAACCTAACCCGAACCCTAACCCTATCCCTAACCCGAACCTTAACCGTAACCCGAACCCTAAACCTAACCCTAACCCTAACCCTAACCCTAACCCGAACCCTAACCCTAACCCTAACCCGAACCCTAACCCGAACCCTAACCCTAAACCTAACCTGACCACTAAGCCCTAACCCTAACCCGAACCCGAACCCTTACCCGAACCCGAACCCTAAACCTAACCCGAACCCGAACCCGAACCCTAACCCGAACCCGAACCCTAACCCTAACCCTAACCCTAACTCTAACCCGAACCCTAACCCAAACCCTAACCCTAACCCTAACCCGAAACCTAACCATAACCCTAAACCGAACCCGAACCCTAACCCGAAAGCTAACCCTGACCCTAAACCTAACCCTAACCCGAACCCTAACCCGAACCCTAAACCGAACCCTAACCCTAACCCTAACCCGAACGCTAACCCTGACCCTAACCCGAACACTAACCCTAACCCTAACCCAAACCCTAATTCGAACCCTAACACTAACCCTAACCCTAAGACCAACCCCTAACCCTAACCCTAACCCTATCCCTAAAACCTAACCCTAACCCGAAACCTAACCCTAACCCTAACCCTAACCCGAACTCTAACCCTAAACCTAACCCTAACCCGAACCCTAACACTAACCCAAACCCTAACACTAACCCTAACTTTAACCCGAACCCTAACCTTAACCCTAACCCTAACCCGAACCCTAACGCGAACCCTAACCCTAACCCTAACCCTAAACCTAACCCTAACCCGAACCCTAACCCGAACCCTTACCCGAACCCGAACCCTAAGCGAATCCACCCTAACCCTAACCCGAACCCTAACCCTAACCCCAACCCGAACCCTAACCCTAACCCGAACCCTAACCCGAACCCTAAACCGAACCCTAACCCGAACCCTAAACCGAACCCTAACCCGAACCCTAAACCGAACCCTAAACCGAACCCTAACCCGAACCCTAAACCGAACCCTAAACCTAACCCTAACCCGAACACTAACCCGAACCCTAACCCGAAGCCTAAACCGAACCCTAACCCGAACCCTAACCCAAAACCTAAACCGAACCCTAACCCTAACCCTAACCCGAACCCGAACCCGAATGCTAACCCTAACCGTAACCCGAACCCTAACACTAACCCGAACCCTAACACTAACCCTAACCCTAATCCTAACCGGAAACCTAACCCTAACCCTAACCGGAACCCTAACCCTAACCCTAACCCGAACCCGAACCCTAACCCCTTACCCGAATCCTAACCTTAACCCGAACCCTAACCCGAACCCTAACCCTAACCCTAACCCCGAAACCGAACAATAACCCTAACCCTAACCCTAACACGAACCCTAACACGAACCCTAACCCGAACCCAAACCTAACCCTAACCCGAACCCGAAACCTAACCCTAACCCGAACCCTAACACTAACCCTAACCCGACCCCTAACCCGAACCCTAACACGAACCCTAACCCTAACCCTAACCCTAAATCTAACACGAAACCTAACCCTAACCCTAACCCGAACCCTAACCCTAACCCGAACCCGAACCCTAACCCTAACCCGAAACCTAACCCGAACCCAACCCTAACCCGAACCCGAACCCTAACCCGAACCCTAACCCTAACCCTAACCCTAACCCGAAACCTAAACCTAACATGAACCCTAACCCTAAACCTAACCCGAACCCTAACCCTAACCCTAACCCTAACCCTAACCCGAACC
>JAVLSZ010000085.1:197500-212500 GCA_032313775.1 Urocyon cinereoargenteus
AAACCCTAATTCGAACCCTAACCCTAACCCTAACCCTAACCCTAACACTAACCCTAACCCGAACCCTAACCCTAACCATAACACTAACCCTAACCCGAACCCTAACCCTAACCCTAAACCTAACCCGAACCCTAACCCTATCCCTAACCCGAACCTTAACCGTAACCCGAACCCTAAACCTAACCCTAACCCTAACCCTAACCCTAACCCGAACCCTAACCCTAACCCTAACCCGAACCCTAACCCGAACCCTAACCCTAAACCTAACCTGACCACTAAGCCCTAACCCTAACCCGAACCCGAACCCTTACCCGAACCCGAACCCTAAACCTAACCCGAACCCGAACCCGAACCCTAACCCGAACCCGAACCCTAACCCTAACCCTAACCCTAACTCTAACCCGAACCCTAACCCAAACCCTAACCCTAACCCTAACCCGAAACCTAACCATAACCCTAAACCGAACCCGAACCCTAACCCGAAAGCTAACCCTGACCCTAAACCTAACCCTAACCCGAACCCTAACCCGAACCCTAAACCGAACCCTAACCCTAACCCTAACCCGAACGCTAACCCTGACCCTAACCCGAACACTAACCCTAACCCTAACCCAAACCCTAATTCGAACCCTAACCCTAACCCTAACCCTAAGACCAACCCCTAACCCTAACCCTAACCCTATCCCTAAAACCTAACCCTAACCCGAAACCTAACCCTAACCCTAACCCTAACCCGAACTCTAACCCTAAACCTAACCCTAACCCGAACCCTAACACTAACCCAAACCCTAACACTAACCCTAACTTTAACCCGAACCCTAACCTTAACCCTAACCCTAACCCGAACCCTAACGCGAACCCTAACCCTAACCCTAACCCTAAACCTAACCCTAACCCGAACCCTAACCCGAACCCTTACCCGAACCCGAACCCTAAGCGAATCCACCCTAACCCTAACCCGAACCCTAACCCTAACCCCAACCCGAACCCTAACCCTAACCCGAACCCTAACCCGAACCCTAAACCGAACCCTAACCCGAACCCTAAACCGAACCCTAACCCGAACCCTAAACCGAACCCTAAACCGAACCCTAACCCGAACCCTAAACCGAACCCTAAACCTAACCCTAACCCGAACACTAACCCGAACCCTAACCCGAAGCCTAAACCGAACCCTAACCCGAACCCTAACCCAAAACCTAAACCGAACCCTAACCCTAACCCTAACCCGAACCCGAACCCGAATGCTAACCCTAACCGTAACCCGAACCCTAACACTAACCCGAACCCTAACACTAACCCTAACCCTAATCCTAACCGGAAACCTAACCCTAACCCTAACCGGAACCCTAACCCTAACCCTAACCCGAACCCGAACCCTAACCCCTTACCCGAATCCTAACCTTAACCCGAACCCTAACCCGAACCCTAACCCTAACCCTAACCCCGAAACCGAACAATAACCCTAACCCTAACCCTAACACGAACCCTAACACGAACCCTAACCCGAACCCAAACCTAACCCTAACCCGAACCCGAAACCTAACCCTAACCCGAACCCTAACACTAACCCTAACCCGACCCCTAACCCGAACCCTAACACGAACCCTAACCCTAACCCTAACCCTAAATCTAACACGAAACCTAACCCTAACCCTAACCCGAACCCTAACCCTAACCCGAACCCGAACCCTAACCCTAACCCGAAACCTAACCCGAACCCAACCCTAACCCGAACCCGAACCCTAACCCGAACCCTAACCCTAACCCTAACCCTAACCCGAAACCTAAACCTAACATGAACCCTAACCCTAAACCTAACCCGAACCCTAACCCTAACCCTAACCCTAACCCTAACCCTAACCCGAACCCTAACCCTAACCCTAACCCTAACCAGAACCCTAACCCTTACCTTACACCGAACCCTAACCCCTAAACCTAACCCGAACCTGAACCCTAAACCGAACCCGAAACCTAACCCTAACCCGAACCCGAAACCTAACCCTAACCCGAACCCGAACCCGACCCCTATCCCTAACCCTAACACGAACCCTAACCCTAACCCGAACCCTAACCCTAACCCGAACCCTAACACTAACCTAACCCTAAACCTAACCCGAACCCACACCCGAACCATAACCCTAAACCTACACCTAACCCTAACCCGAACCCTAACCCGAACCCTAACCCTAACCCTAACCCGAACCCTAACCCTAACCCTAACCCGAACCCTCACCCTAACCCTAAACGAACCCGAACCCTAACCCGAACCCGAACCCTAACCCGAACCGTAACCCTAACCCTAAACCGAACCCGAACCCGAATCCTAACCCTAACCCAAACCCTAACCCTAACCATAACCCGAGCCCTAACCGAACCCTAAACCGAATCCTAACCCTAACCCTAACCCGAACCCTAATGCTAAACCGAACCCGAACCCTACCTGAACCCTTACCCTAACCCTAAACCGAACCCTAACCCTAACCCTAAACTGAACCCTAACCCGAAACCTAACCCTAACCCTAACCCTAATCCTAACCCGAACCCTAACCCTAACCCTAACCGGAACCCTAAACCTAACCCTAACCCTAACCCGAACCCTAACCCCTACCCGAATCCTAACCCTAACCCGAACCCTAACCCGAACCCTAACCCTAACCCTAACCCCGAACCCGAACCCTAACCCTAACCCAAACCCTAACCTGAACCCTAACCCGAACCCTAACCCGAACCCAACCCTAACCCTAACCCGAACCCGAACCCTAACCCTAACCCGAACCCGAACCCTAACCCTAACCCAAACCCGACCCCTAACCCGAACCCTAACACGAACCCTAACCCTAACCCTAACCCGAACCCGAAACATAACCCTAAACCTAACCCGAAACCTAACCCTAACCTGAACCCTAATCCTTACCCTAACCCGAACCCTAAACCTAACCCGAACCCGAACCCTAACCCTAAACCTAACCCGAACCCTAACCCTAACCCTAACCCGAACCCTAACCCTAAACCGAACCCTAACCCTAACGCGAACCCTAACCCTAAACCTAACCCTAACCCTAACCCGAACCCGAACCCGAACCCTAAACCTAATCCTAAACCGAACTCTAACCCTAACCCGAACCCTAACCCTAACCCTAACCCAAACCCTAACCCTAACCCTAACCCGAACCCTAACCCTAATTCGAACCCTAACCCTAACCCTAACCCTAACCCTAACACCTAACCCTACCCTAACCCTAACCCTAACCCGAACCCAAAACCTAACCCGAAACCGAACCCTAACCCTAACCCGAACCCTATCCCTTACCCTAACCCGAACCCTAAACCTAACCCTAACCAGAACCCTAAACCTAACCCTAACCCTAACCCGAACCCTAACCCTAACCCTAACCCGAACCTAACCCTAACCCTAACCCGAACCCTAACCCGAACCCTAACCCGAACCCTAACCCTAAACCTAACCCGAACCCGAACCCTAACCCTAACCCGAACCCTAACCCTAACCCTAACCCTAACCCTAACCCTAACCCAAACCCTAATTCGAACCCTAACCCTAACCCTAACCCTAACCCTAACCCTAACACCTAACCCTAACCCTAACCCTAACCCTAACCCTAGAACCTAACCCTAACCCGAACCCTAACCCTAACCCTAACCCGAACCCGAACCCTAACACTAAACATAACCCTAACCCTAACCCTAACTCTAACCCGAAACCTAACACTAACCCTAACCCTAACCCTAACCCGAACCCTAACCCTAACCCTAACACTAACGCTAACCCGAACCCTAACCCTAACCCTAAAACAACCCGAACCCTAACCCTATCCCTAACCCGAACCTTAACCGTAACCCGAACCCTAAACCTAACCCTAACCCTAACCCTAACCCTAACCATAACCCGAACCCTCACCCTAACCCTAACCCGAACCCTAACCCGAACCCTAACCCTAAACCTAACCTGACCACTAACCCCTAACCCTAACCCGAACCCGAACCCTTACCTGAACCCGAACCCTAAACCTAACCCGAACCCGAACCCGAACCCTAACCCGAACCCGAACCCTAACCCTAACCCTAACCCTAACTCTAACCCGAACCCTAACCCTAACCCTAACCCTAACCCTAACCCGAAACCTAACCATAACCCTAAACCGAACCCGAACCCTAACCCGAACCCGAACCCTAACCCGAACCCTAACCCTAACCCGAACCCTAACACGAACCCTAAACCTAACCCTAACCCGAACACTAACCCGAACCCTAACCCGAACCCTAACCCTAACCCTAAACCGAACCCTAACCCTGACCCTAACCCGAACCCTAACCCTAACCCTAACCCAAACCCTAACCCGAACCCTAACCCTAAACCTAACCCTAACCCTAACCCTAACCCGAACCCTAATCCTAACCCCAACCCTAACCCTAACCCGAACCCTAACCCTAACACTAACCCTAAACCTAACCCTAACCCCTAACCCTAACCCCAAACCTAACCCTAACCAGAACCCTAACCCTAACCCGAAACCTAACCCTAACCCGAACCCTAACCCTAACCCGAAACCTAACCCTAACCCTAACCCTAAACCTAACCCTAACCCGAACCCTAACCCTAACCCTAACCCGAACCCGAACCCTAACGCGAATCCTAACCCTAACCCTAACCTTAACCCTAACCCTAACCCGAACCCGAACCCTAACCCTAACCCGAACCCTAACCCGAACCCTAACCCGAACCCTAAACCGAACCCTAACCCGAACCCTAACCCGAACCCTAAACAGAAACCTAACCCGAACACTAAACCGAACCCTAAACCTAACCCTAACCCGAACCCTAACCCGAATCCTAAACCGAACCCTAACCCGCACCCGAACCCTAACCCAAACCCGAACCCTAACCCTACCCCGAACACGAACCCAAACCATAACCCTAACTCTAACCCGAACCCTAACCCTAAACCTAACCCGAACCGTAACCCGAACCCTAACCCTAACCCTAACCCTAACCCTAACCCTAACCCGAACCCTAACCCTAACCCTAACCCTAACCCCTAACCCTAACCCGAACCCTAACCCTAACCCTAACCCTAACCCTAACCCTAACCCGAACCCTAACCCTAACCCTAAACCTAACCCTAACCCGAACCCTAACCTGAACCCTAACCCGAACCCTAACCCTAACCCTAACCCGAACCCTAACCCTGACCCTAACCCGAAACCTAACCCTAACCCTAACCCAAACCCTAACCCGAACCCTAACCCTAACCCTAACCCTAACCCTAACCCTAACCCGAACCCTAATCCTAACCCTAACCCTAACCCTAACCCGAACCCTTACCCTAACCATAACCCTAACTCTAACCCTAACCCCTAACCCTAACCCCAAACCTAACCCTAACCCGAACCCTAACCCTAACCCTAACCCGAACCCTAACCCTAACCCGAACCCTAACCCTAACCCGAAACCTAACCCTAACCCTAACCCTAATCCTAACCCGAACCCGAACCCTAACCCTAACCCGAACCCTAACCCGAACCCTAACCCGAACCCTAACCCGAACCCTAAACCGAACCCTAACACGAACCCTAACCCGAACCCTATCCCGACCCTAAGCCGAACCCTAAACCGAACCCTAACCCTAACCCTAAACCAACCCTCACCCGAACCCTAAACCGAACCCTAACCCGTACCCGAACACTAATCCTACCCCGAACCCGAACCCAAACCATAACCCTAACCATAACCCGAACCCTAACCCTAACGCTAACACTAACCGTAACCTGAACCCTAACCCTAAAACTAACCCTAACCCTAACCCGAACCCTAAGCCTAAACCTAAACCTAACCCTAACCCTAACCCCTAACCCTTACCCGAAACCTAACCCTAACCCTAAACCTAAACTTAACCCTAACCCGAACCCTAACCCGTACCCTAACCCTAACCCTAACCTGAACAATAACCCCTAAACCTAACCCGAACCCGAACCCTAACCCGAACCCGAACCCTAACCCGAACCCGAACCCTAACCCAAACCCGAACCCTAACCCGAACCCTAACCCTAACCCTAACCCTAACCCTAACCCGAACCCTAACCCGAACCCTAACCCTAACCCTAACCCTAACCAGAACCCTAACCCTAACCCTAAACCGAACCCTAACCCCTAAACCTAACCCGAACCTGAACCCTAAACCGAACCCGAAACCTAACCCTAACCCGAACCCGAAACCTAATCCTAACCCGAACCCGAACCCGACCCCTAACCCTAACCCTAACACGAACTGTAACCCTAACCCGAACCCTAACACTAACCCGAACCCTAACACTAACCCTAACCCTAAACCTAACCCGAACCCTCACCCGAACCATAACCTGAACCCTAACCCTAACCCTAACGCGAACCCTAACCCGAACCCTAACCCTAAACCTAACCCGAACCCGAACCCTACCGAACCCGAACCCTAACCCTAAACCTAAACCTAAACCGAAACCGAACCCGAACCCGAACCCTAACCCGAACCCTAACCCTAACCCGAACCCGAACCCGAAACCTAACCCTAACCCGAACCCTAACCCGAATCCTAACCCGAACCCTAACCCTAACCCGAACGCTAACCCTGACCCTAACCCGAACCCTAACCCTAACCCTAACCCAAACCCTAATTCGAACCCTAACCCTAACCCTAACCCTAACCCTAACCCCTAACCCTAACCCTAACACTAACCCTAACCCTAGAACCTAACCCTAACCTGAACCCTAACCCTAACCCTAACCCGAACCCGAACCCTAACCCTAAACCTAACCCTAACCCTAACCCTAACTCTAACCCGAAACCTAACCCTAACCCTAACCCTAACCCGAACCCTAACCCTAACCCTAAACCTTACCCGAACCCTAAACCTAACCCTAACCCGAACCTTAACCGTAACCCAAACCCTAAACCTAACCCTAAACCTAACACTAACCTGAACACTAACCCCTAACCCTAACCCGAACCCAAACCCTTATCCGAACCCGAACCCTAAACCTAACCCGAACCCGAACCCGAACCCTAACCCGAACCCGAACCCTAAACCTAACCCAAACCCTAACTCTAACACGAACCCTAACCCTAAACCTAACCCTAAACCGAACCCTAACCCGAACCCTAACCCTAACCCTAACCTGAACACTAACCCCTAACCCGAACCCGAACCCTAACCCGAACTCTAACCCTAACCCTAAACCGAACTCTAACCCGAACCCTAACCCGAACCCTAACCCTAACCCTAACCCGAACCCTAACCCTGACCCTAACCCGAACCCTAACCCTAACCCTAACCCAAACCCTAACCCGAACCCTAACCCTTACCCTAACCCTAACCCGAACCCTAATCCTAACCCTAACACTAACCCTAACCCGAACCCTAACCCTAACCCTAACCCTAACCCTCACCCTAACCCCTAACCCTAACCCCAACCCTAACCCTAACCCGAACCCTAACCCTAACCCTAACCAGAACCCTAACCCTAACCCGAACCCAAACCCTAACCCGAAACCTAACCCTAACCCTAACCCGAACCCTAACCCGAAACCGAACCCTAACCCTAACCCTAACCCTAACTCTAACCCGAACCCTAACCCTAAACCTAACCCTAACCCGAACCCTACACCGAACCCGAACCCAAACCATAGCCCTAACTCTAACCCGAACCCTAACCCTAACCGTAACCGTAACCCGAACCCTAACCCTAACACTAACCCTTAACCTAACCCTAACCCTAACCCCTAACCCTAACACGAACACTAACCCTAACCCTAACCCTAAACCTAACCCTAACCCGAACCCTAACCCGAACCCTAACCCTAACCCTAACCTGAACACTAACCCCTAACCCTAACCCGAACCCGAACCCTAACCCAAACCCGAACCCTAACCCAAACCCGAACCCGAACCCTAACCCTAAACCTAACCCGAACCCTAACCCTAACCCTAACCCGAAACCTAACCCTAACCCTAACCCAAACCCTAACCCTAACCCGAAACCTAACCCTAACCCTAACCCTAACCCTAACCCGAACCCTAATCCTAACCCTAACCCTAACCCTAACCCGAACCCTTACCCTAACCATAACCCTAACTCTAACCCTAACCCCTAACCCTAACCCCAAACCTAACCCTAACCAGAACCCTAACCCTAACCCTAACCCGAACCCTAACCCTAACCCGAACCCTAACCCTAACCCGAAACCTAACCCTAACCCTACCCTAATCCTAACCCGAACCCGAACCCTAACCCTAACCCGAACCCTAACCCGAACCCTAACCCGAACCCTAAACCGAACCCTAACACGAACCCTAACCCGAACCCTATCCCGAACCCTAAGCCGAACCCTAAACCGAACCCTAACCCTAACCCTAAACCAACGCTCACCCGAACCCTAAACCCAACCCTAACCCGTACCCGAACACTAATCCTACCCCGAACCCGAACCCAAACCATAACCCTAACCATAACCCGAACCCTAACCCTAACGCTAACACTAACCGTAACCTGAACCCTAACCCTAAAACTAACCCTAACCCTAACCCGAACCCTAAGCCTAAACCTAAACCTAACCCTAACCCTAACCCCTAAACCTTACCCGAAACCTAACCCTAACCCTAAACCTAAACTTAACCCCAACCCGAACCCTAACCCGTACCCTAACCCTAACCCTAACCTGAACAATAACCCCTAAACCTAACCCGAACCCGAACCCTAACCCGAACCCGAACCCTAACCCGAACCCGAACCCTAACCCAAACCCGAACCCTAACCCGAACCCTAACCCTAACCCTAACCCTAACCCTAACCCTAACGCTAAACCGATACCTAAACCTAACCCTAACCCTAACCCTAACCCGAAACCTAACCCTAACCCTAAACCTAACCCTTACTCTAACCCCTATCCCTAACCCCAACCCTAACCCTAACCCGAACCCTAACCCTAACCCTAACCCGAACCCTAAACCTAACCCGAACCCTAACCCTAACCCGAAACCTAACCCTAACCCTAACCCTAAACCTAACCCTAACCCGAACCCTAACCCTAACCCAACCAGAACCCGAACCCTAACGCGAATCCTAACCCTAACCCTAACCTGAACCCTCACCCTAACCCGAACCCGAACCCTAACCCTAACCGGAACCCTAAACCGAACCCTAACCCGAACCCTAACCCGAACATTAAACCGAACCCTAAACCGAACCCTAACCCGAACCCAAACCCGAACCCTAAACCGAACCTAACCCGAACCCTAAACCGAACCCTAACCCTAACCCGAACCCGAACCCTAACCCGAACCCTAACCCGAAATCTAAACCGAAACTTAACCCGCACCCGAACCCTAACCCGTACCCGAACCCTAATCCTACCCCGAACCCGAACCCAAACCATAACCCTAACCCGAACCCTTACCCGAACCCTAACCATAACCCTAACCTGAACACTACCCCCTAACCCTAACCCGAACCCGAACCCTAACCCGAACCCGCACCCTAACCCGAACCCGAACCCTAACCCAAACCCGAACCCGAACCCGAACTCTAACCCTGACCCTAACCCGAACCCTAACCCCAACCCTAACCCGAACCCTGCAATAACCCGAACCCTAACCCGAACGCGAACCCTAATCCTACACCTAAACCTAACCCGAACCCGAACCCGAACCCTAAATCTAACCCTAAACCGAACCCTAACCCTAACCCGATCCCTAACCCTAACCCTAACCCAAACCCTAACACTAACCCTAACCCGAACCCTAACCGTAACCCGAACCCTAACCCTAACCCGAACCCTAACCCTAACCCGAACCCTAACCCTAACCCTAACCCGAACCCGAACCCTAACCCTAACCCGAACCCTAACCCTAACACTAACCCGAACCCTAATCCTAACCCTAACCCGAACCCTAAACCTAACCCTAACCCTAACCCGAACCCTAACCCTAACCCTAACCCGAACCCTAACCATAACCCTAAACCGAACCCTAACCCTAACCCTAACCCTAACCCTAACCCTAACCCGAACCCTAACCCGAACCCTAACCCTAACCCTAACCCTAACCAGAACCCTAACCCTAACCCTAAACCGAACCCTAACCCCTAAACCTAACCCGAACCTGAACCCTAAACCGAACCCGAAACCTAACCCTAACCCGAACCCGAAACCTAATCCTAACCCGAACCCGAACCCGACCCCTAACCCTAACCCTAACACGAACTGTAACCCTAACCCGAACCCTAACACTAACCCGAACCCTAACACTAACCCTAACCCTAAACCTAACCCGAACCCTCACCCGAACCATAACCTGAACCCTAACCCTAACCCTAACGCGAACCCTAATCCGAACCCTAACCCTAAACCTAACCCGAACCCGAACCCTACCGAACCCGAACCCTAACCCTAAACCTAAACCTAAACCGAAACCGAACCCGAACCCGAACCCTAACCCGAACCCTAACCCTAACCCGAACCCGAACCCGAAACCTAACCCTAACACGAACCCTAACCCGAATCCTAAACCGAACCCTAACCCTAACCCTAACCCGAACGCTAACCCTGACCCTAACCCGAACCCTAACCCTAACCCTAACCCAAACCCTAATTCGAACCCTAACCCTAACCCTAACCCTAACCCTAACCCCTAACCCTAACCCTAACACTAACCCTAACCCTAGAACCTAACCCTAACCTGAACCCTAACCCTAACCCTAACCCGAACCCGAACCCTAACCCTAAACCTAACCCTAACCCTAACCCTAACTCTAACCCGAAACCTAACCCTAACCCTAACCCTAACCCGAACCCTAACCCTAACCCTAACCCTAACCTGAAACCTAACCCGAACCCTAACCCTAACCCTAAACCTAACCCGAACCCTAAACCTAACCCTAACCCGAACCTTAACCGTAACCCAAACCCTAAACTTAACCCTAAACCTAACACTAACCTGAACACTAACCCCTAACCCTAAACCGAACCCAAACCCTTATCCGAACCCGAACCCTAAACCTAACCCGAACCCGAACCCGAACCCTAACCCGAACCCGAACCCTAAACCTAACCCTAACCCTAACTCTAACACGAAACCTAACCCTAAACCTAACCCTAACCCGAACCCTAACCCGAACCCTAACCCTAACCCTAACCTGAACACTAACCCCTAACCCGAACCCGAACCCTAACCTGAACCCTAACCCTAACCCTAACCCGAACCCTAACCCGAACCCTAACCCGAACCCTAACCCTAACCCTAACCCGAAACCTAACCCTGACCCTAACAAGAACCCTAACCCTAACCCTAACCCAAACCCTAACCCGAACCCTAACCCTAACCCTAACCCTAACCCGAACCCTAATCCTAACCCTAACACTAACCCTAACCCGAACCCTAACCCTAACCCTAACCCTAACCCTCACCCTAACCCCTAACCCTAACCCCAACCCTAACCCTAACCCGAACCCTAACCCTAACCCTAACCCGAACCCTAACCCTAACCCGAACCCAAACCCTAACCCGAAACCTAACCCTAACCCTAACCCGAACCCTAACCCGAACCCGAACCCTAACCCTAACCCTAACCCTAACTCTAACCCGAACCCTAACCCTAAACCTAACCCTAACCCGAACCCTACACCGAACCCGAACCCAAACCATAGCCCTAACTCTAACCCGAACCCTAACCCTAACCCTAACCCTAACCGTAACCCGAACCCTAACCCTAACACTAACCCTAAACCTAACCCTAACCCTAACCCCTAACCCTAACACGAACACTAACCCTAACCCTAACCCTAAACCTAACCCTAACCCGAACCCTAACCCGAACCCTAACCCTAACCCTAACCTGAACACTAACCCCTAACCCTAACCCTGACCCTAACCCGAACCCTAACCCTAACCCTAACCCAAACCCTAACCCGAACCCTAACCCTAACCCTAACCCTAACCCGAACCCTAATCCTAACCCTAACACTAACCCTAACCCGAACCCTAACCCTAACCCTAACCCTCACCCTAACCCCTAACCCTAACCCCAACCCTAACCCTAACCCGAACCCTAACCCTAACCCTAAACCGAACCCTAACCCTAACCCGAACCCAAACCCTAACCCGAAACCTAACCCTAACCCTAACCCGAACCCTAACCCGAAACCGAACCCTAACCCTAACCCTAACCCTAACTCTAACCCGAACCCTAACCCTAAACCTAACCCTAACCCGAACCCTACACCGAACCCGAACCCAAACCATAGCCCTAACTCTAACCCGAACCCTAACCCTAACCCTAACCCTAACCGTAACCCGAACCCTAACCCTAACACTAACCCTAAACCTAACCCTAACCCTAACCCCTAACCCTAACACGAACACTAAACCTAACCCTAACCCGAACCCTAACCCGAACCCTAACCCTAACCCTATCCTGAACACTAACCCCTAACCCTAACCCGAACCCGAACCCTAACCCGAACCCGAACCCTAACCCAAACCCGAACCCGAACCCTAACCCTAAACCTAACCCGAAACCTAACCCTAACCCTAACCCGAACCCTAACCCTAAACCGAACCCTAACCCTAACGCGAACCCTAACCCTAACCCTAACCCTAACCCTAACCCTAACCCGAACCCGAACCCGAACCCTAAACCTAATCCTAAACCGAACTCTAAACCTAACCCGAACCCTAACCCTAACCCTAACCCAAACCCTAACCCTAACCCTAACCCGAACCCTAACCCTAATTCGAACCCTAACCCTAACCCTAACCCTAACCCTAACACCTAACCCTACCCTAACCCTAACCCTAACCCAAAACCTAACCCGAACCCGAACCCTAACCCTAACCCGAACCCTAACCCTTACCCTAACCCGAACCCTAAACCTAACCCTAACCAGAACCCTAAACCTAACCCTAACCCTAACCCGAACCCTAACCCTAACCCTAACCCGAACCTAACCCTAACCCTAACCCGAACCCTAACCCGAACCCTAACCCGAACCCTAACCCTAAACCTAACCCGAACCCGAACCCTAACCCTAACCCGAACCCTAACCCTAACCCTAACCCTAACCCTAACCCTAACCCAAACCCTAATTCGAACCCTAACCCTAACCCTAACCCTAACCCTAACCCTAACCCTAACACCTAACCCTAACCCTAACCCTAACCCTAACCCTAGAACCTAACCCTAACCCGAACCCTAACCCTAACCCTAACCCGAACCCGAACCCTAACACTAAACATAACCCTAACCCTAACCCTAACTCTAACCCGAAACCTAACCCTAACCCTAACCCTAACCCTAACCCGAACCCTAACCCTAACCATAACACTAACCCTAACCCGAACCCTAACCCTAACCCTAAACCTAACCCGAACCCTAACCCTATCCCTAACCCGAACCTTAACCGTAACCCGAACCCTAAACCTAACCCTAACCCTAACCCTAACCCTAACCCGAACCCTAACCCTAACCCTAACCCGAACCCTAACCCGAACCCTAACCCTAAACCTAACCTGACCACTAAGCCCTAACCCTAACCCGAACCCGAACCCTTACCCGAACCCGAACCCTAAACCTAACCCGAACCCGAACCCGAACCCTAACCCGAACCCGAACCCTAACCCTAACTCTAACCCGAACCCTAACCCAAACCCTAACCCTAACCCTAACCCGAAACCTAACCATAACCCTAAACCGAACCCGAACCCTAACCCGAAAGCTAACCCTGACCCTAAACCTAACCCTAACCCGAACCCTAACCCGAACCCTAAACCGAACCCTAACCCTAACCCTAACCCGAACGCTAACCCTGACCCTAACCCGAACACTAACCCTAACCCTAACCCAAACCCTAATTCGAACCCTAACCCTAACCCTAACCCTAAGACCAACCCCTAACCCTAACCCTAACCCTATCCCTAAAACCTAACCCTAACCCGAAACCTAACCCTAACCCTAACCCTAACCCGAACTCTAACCCTAAACCTAACCCTAACCCGAACCCTAACACTAACCCAAACCCTAACACTAACCCTAACTTTAACCCGAACCCTAACCTTAACCCTAACCCTAACCCGAACCCTAACGCGAACCCTAACCCTAACCCTAACCCTAAACCTAACCCTAACCCGAACCCTAACCCGAACCCTTACCCGAACCCGAACCCTAAGCGAATCCACCCTAACCCTAACCCGAACCCTAACCCTAACCCCAACCCGAACCCTAACCCTAACCCGAACCCTAACCCGAACCCTAAACCGAACCCTAACCCGAACCCTAAACCGAACCCTAACCCGAACCCTAAACCGAACCCTAAACCGAACCCTAACCCGAACCCTAAACCGAACCCTAAACCTAACCCTAACCCGAACACTAACCCGAACCCTAACCCGAAGCCTAAACCGAACCCTAACCCGAACCCTAACCCAAAACCTAAACCGAACCCTAACCCTAACCCTAACCCGAACCCGAACCCGAATGCTAACCCTAACCGTAACCCGAACCCTAACACTAACCCGAACCCTAACACTAACCCTAACCCTAATCCTAACCGGAAACCTAACCCTAACCCTAACCGGAACCCTAACCCTAACCCTAACCCGAACCCGAACCCTAACCCCTTACCCGAATCCTAACCTTAACCCGAACCCTAACCCGAACCCTAACCCTAACCCTAACCCCGAAACCGAACAATAACCCTAACCCTAACCCTAACACGAACCCTAACACGAACCCTAACCCGAACCCAAACCTAACCCTAACCCGAACCCGAAACCTAACCCTAACCCGAACCCTAACACTAACCCTAACCCGACCCCTAACCCGAACCCTAACACGAACCCTAACCCTAACCCTAACCCTAAATCTAACACGAAACCTAACCCTAACCCTAACCCGAACCCTAACCCTAACCCGAACCCGAACCCTAACCCTAACCCGAAACCTAACCCGAACCC
>JAVLSZ010000085.1:227500-257500 GCA_032313775.1 Urocyon cinereoargenteus
CCCCTAACCCTAACCCTAACCCTAACCCTAACCCTAGAACCTAACGCTTACCCGAACCCTAACCCTAACCCTAACCCGAACCCGAACCCTAACCCTAAACCTAACCCTAACCCTAACCCTAACTCTAACCCGAAACCTAACCCTAACCCTAGCCCTAACCGAACCCTAACCCTAACCCTTACCCTAACCTGAAACCTAACCCGAACCCTAACCCTAACCCTAACCCTAACCCGAACCCTAACCCTAACCCTAACCCGAACCCTAACCCGAACCCTAACCCTAACACTAACCTTAACACTAACCCCTAACCCTAACCCGAACCAGAACCCTTACCCGAACCCGAACCCTAAACCTAACCCGAACCCGAACCCGAATCCTAACCCAAACACGAACCCTAACCCTAACCCTAACCCTAATTCTAACCCGAACCCTAACCCTAAACCTAACCCTAACCCGAACCCTAACCCGAACCCTAACCCTAACCCTAACCTGAACACTAACCCCTAACCCGAACCCGAACTCTAACCCGAACCCTAACCCTAACCCTAACCCGAACCCTAAACCGAAACCTAACCCGAACCCTAACCCTAACCCTAACCCAAACCCTAACCCGAACCCTAACCCTAACCCGAAACCTAACCCTAACCCGAACCCGAACCCTAACCCTAACCCGAACCCTAACCCGAACCCTAACCCGAACCCTAACCCGAACCCTAAACCGAACCCTAACCCGAACCCTAACCCGAACCCTAAACAGAAACCTAACCCGAACCCTAAACCGAACCCTAACCCTAACCCTAACCCGAACCCTAACCCGAACCCTAACCCAAACCCTAAACCAAACCCTAACCCGCACCCGAACCCTAAACCAAACCCGAACCATAACCCTACCCCGAACCCGAACCCAAACCATAACCCTAACTCTAACCCGAACCCTAACCCTAACCCTAACCCTAACCGTAACCCGAACCCTAACCCTAACCCTAACCCTAAACCTAACCCTAACCCTAACCCCTAAGCCTAACACGAACCCTAACCCTAACCCTAAACCTAACCCTAACCCGAACCCTAACCCTAACCCGAACCCTAACCCTAACCCTAACATGAACACTAACCCCTAACCCTAACCCGAACCCGAACCCTAACCCGAACCCGGACCCTAACCCAACCCCGAACCCGAACCCTAACCCTAAACCTAACCCGAACCCTAACCTTAACCCTAACCCGAACCCTAACTCTAAACCGAACCCTAACCCTAACGCGAACCCTAACCCTAACCCTAACCCTAACCCGAACCCGAACCCGATCCCTAAACCAAATCCTAAACCGAACCCTAACCCTAACCCGAACCCTAACCCTAACCCAAACCCTAACCCTAACCCTAACCCGAACCCTAACCCTAATTCGAACCCTAACCCTAACCCTAACCCTAACACTAACACCTAACCCTAACCCTAACCCTAAACCTAACCCGAACCCAAAACCTAACCCGAACCCGAACCCTAACCCTAACCCGAACCCGAACCCTTACCCTAACCCGAACCCTAAACCTAACCCTAACCAGAACCCTAAACCTAACCCTAACCCTAACCAGAAACCTAACCCTAACCCTAACCCGAAACCTAACCCTAACCCTAACCTGAACCCTAACCCGAACCCTAACCCGAACCCTAACCCTAAACCTAACCCGAACCCGAACCCTAACCCTAACCCGAACCATAACCCTAACCCTAACCCTAAACCTAACCCAAACCCTAATTCGAACCCTAACCCTAACCCTAAATCTAACCCTAACACCTAACCCTAACCCTAACCCTGACCCTAACCCTAACCCTAGAACCTAACCCTAACCCGAACCCTAACCCTAACCCTAACCCGAACCCGAACCCTAACCCTAAACATAACCCTAACCCTAACCCTAACTCTAACCCGAAACCTAACCCTAACCCTAACCCTAACCCGAACCCTAACCCTAACCCTAACACTAACCCTAACCCGAACCCTAACCCTAACCCTAAACCTAACCCGAACCCTAACCCTAAACCTATCCCGAAACTTAACCGTAACCCGAACCCTAAACCTAACCCTATCCCTAACCCTAACCCTAACCCTAACCCAAACCCTAACCCTAACCCTAACCCGAACCCTAACCCGAACCCTAACCCTAAACCTAACCTGACCACTAACCCCTAACCCTAACCCGAACCCGAACCCTTACCCGAACCCGAACCCTAAACCTAACCCGAACCCGAACCCGAACCCTAACCCGAACCCGAACCCTAACCCTAACCCTAACCCTAACTCTAACCCGAACCCTAAACCTAACCCTAACCCTAACCCTAACCCGAAACCTAACCATAACACTAAACCGAACCCGAACCCTAACCCGAACCCGAACCCTAACCCTAACCCGAACCCTAACCCGAACCCTAAACCTAACCCTAACCGGAACACTAACCCGAACCCTAACCCGAAACCTAACCCTAACCCTAACCCGAACCCTAACCCTGACCCTAACCAGAACCCTAACCCTAACACTAACCCAAACCCTAACCCGAACCCTAACCCTAACCCTAACCCTAACCCGAACCCTAATCCTAACCCTAACCCTAAACCTAACCCGAACCCTAACCCTAACCCTAACCCTAACCCTAACCCTAACCCCTAACCCTAAACCCAACACTAACCCTAACCAGAACCCTAACCCTAACCCTAACCCGAAACCTAACCCTAACCCGAACCCTAACCCTAACCCGAAACCTAACCCTAACCCTAACCCTAAACCTAACCCTAACCCGAACCCTAACCCTAACCCTAACCCTAACCCGTACCCGAAACCTAACGCGAATCCTAACCCTAACCCTAACCTGAACCCTAACCCTAACCCGAACCCGATCCCTAACCCTAACCCGAACCCTAACCCGAACCCTAACCCGAACCCTAAACCGAACCCTAACCCGAACCCTAACCCGAACCCTAAACGTAAACCTAACCCGAACCCTAAACCGAACCCTAAACCTAACCCTAACCCGAACCCTAACCCGAACACTAAACCAAACCCTAACCCGCACCCGAACCCTAACCCAAACCCGAACCCTAACCCTACCCCGAACACGAACCCAAACCATAACCCTAACTCTAACCCGAACCCTAACCCTAAACCTAACCCGAACCGTAACCCGAACACTAACCCTAACCCTAACCCTAACCCTAACCCTAACCCGAACCCTAACCCTAACCCTAACCCTATCCCTAACCCCTAACCCTAACCCGAACCCTAAACCTAACCCTAACCCTAAACCTAACCCTAACCCGAACCCTAACCCGAAACCTAAACCTAACCCTAACCCGAACCCTAACCCGAACCCTAACCCGAACCCTAACCCTAACCCAAACCCGAACCCTAACCCTGACCCTAACCCGAACCCTAACCCTAACCCTAACCCAAAACCTAACCCGAACCGTAACCCTAACACTAACCCTAACCCTAACCCTAACCCGAACCCTAATCCTAACACTAACCCTAACCCGAACCCGAACCCTTACCCTAACCATAACCCTAACCCTAACCCTAACCCCTAACCCTAACCCCAACCCTAACCCTAACCCGAACCCTAACCCTAACCCTAACCCGAACCCTAACCCTAACCCGAACCCTAACCCTAACCCGAAACCTAACCGTAACCCTAACCCTAATCCTAACCCGAACCCGAACCCTAACACTAACCCGAACCCTAACCCGAACCCTTACCCGAACCCTAACCCGAACCGTAAACCGAACCCTAACACGAACCCTAACCCGAACCCTAACCCGAACCCTAACCCGAAACCTAAACCGAACCCTAACCCTAACCCAAAACCGAACCCTCACCCGAACCCTAAACCGAACCCTAACCCTCACCCGAACCCTAACCCAAACCCGAACCCTAACCCTACACCGAACCCGAACCCAAACCATAACCCTAACTCTAACCCGAACCCTAACCCTAACCCTAACCCTAACCGTAACCCGAACCCTAACCCTAACCCTAACCCTAACCCTAACCCGAACCCTAAACCTAACCCTAAACCTAACCCTAACCCTAACCCCTAACCCTAACCCGGACCCTAACCCTAACCCTAACCCTAAACCTAACCCTAACCCGACCCCTAACCCGAACCCTAACCCTAACCCTAACCTGAACTCTAACCCCTAACCCTAACCCGAACCCGAACCCTAACCCGAACCCTAACCCGAACCCGAACCCTAACCCAAACCCGAAACCGAACCCTAACCCTAACCCTAACCCGAACCGTAACCCTAACCCTAACCCGAACCCTAACCCTAAACCGAACCCTAACCCTAACGCGAACCCTAACCCTAAGCCTAACCCTAACCCGAACCCGAACCCGAACCCTAAACCTAATCCTAAACCGAACCCTAAACCTAACCCGAACCCTAACCCTAACCCTAACCCAAACCCTAAAACTAACCCTAACCCGAACCCTAATCCTAACCCGAACCCTAACCCTAACCCGAACCCAAACCCTAACCCGAACCCGAACCCTAACCGTAACCCGAACCCTAACCCTTACCCTAACCCGAACCCTAAACCTAACCCTAACCAGAACCCTAAACCTTACCCTAACCCTAACCCGAAACCTAACCCTAACCCTAAACCAAACCCTAACCCTAACCCTAACCCGAACCCTAACCCTAACCCTAACCCGAACCCTAACCCTAACCCGAACCCGAACCCTAACCCTAACCTAACCCTAACCCTAACCCTAACCCGAACCCTAACCCTAACCCTAACCCTAAACAGAACCCTAAACCTAACCCTAACCCGAACCCTAACCCCTAAACCTAACCCGAACCCGAACCCTAAACCTAATCCTAAACCGAACCCTAAACCTAACCCGAACCCTAACCCTAACCTAACCCTAACCCTAACCCGAACCCGAAACCTAACCCTAAACCGAACCCGAACCCGAACCCTAAACCTAACCCTAACACGAACCCTAACCCTAACACGAACCCTAAACCTAACCCGAACATAAACACTAACCCTAACCCTAAACCTAACCCGAACCCTCACCCGAACCATAACTCGAACCCTAACCCTAACCCTAACCCGAACCCTAACCCCAACCCTAACCCTAACCCTAACTCGAACCCTAACCCTAACCCTAACCCAAACCCTAACCCTAACCCTAAACCGAACCCGAACCCTAACCCGAACCCGAACCCGTACCCTAACCCGAACCCTAACCCTAACCCGAACCCGAAACCTAACCCTAACACGAACCCTAACCCTAACCCTAACCCGAACCCGAACCCTAACGCGAATCCTAACCCTAACCTTAACCCGAACCCTAACCCTAACCCGAAACCGAACCCTAACCCTAACCCGAACCCTAGCCCGAACCCTACCCGAACCCTAAACCGAACCTTAACCCGAACCCTAACCCGAACCCTAAACCGAACCCTAACCCGAACCCTAAACCGAACCCTAACCCTAACCCGAAACCTAACCCGAACCCTAACCCGAACCCTAAACCGAACCCTAACCGGAACCCTAACCCGATCCCTAAACCGAACCCTAACCCTAACCCTAACCCGAACCCGAACCCGAACCCTAATCCTAACCCTAACACTAACCCTAAACCGAACCCGAACCCCAACCCGAACCCTAACCCGAACACTAAACCTAACCCGAACCTGAACCCGAACCGGAACCCTAACCCTAACCTGAACCCTAACCCGAATCCTAACCCGAACCCTAACCCTAACCCTAACCCGAACGCTAACCCTGACCCTAACCCGAACCCTAACCCTAACCCTAACCCAAACCCTAATTCTAACCCTAACCCTAACCCTAACCCCTACCCTAACCCTAACACTAACCCTAACCCTAAAACCTAACCCTAACCCGAACCCTAACCCTAACACTAACCCGAACCTGAGCCCTAACCCTAAACCTAACCCTAACCCTAACCCTAACTCTAACCCGAAACCTAACCCTAACCCTAACCCTAACCCTAACCCTAACCCGAACCCTAAACCTAACCCTAACCCAAACCCGAACACTAACCCGAACCCGAACCCTAACCCCTAACCCTAACCCTAACACTAACCCTAACCCTAAACCTAATCCTAAACCGAACCCTAACACTAACCCGAAACCTAACCCTAACCCTAACCCTAAACCTAACCCTAACCCTAACTCCTAACCCTAACACGAACACTAACCCTAACCCTAACCCTAAACCTAACCCTAACCCGAACCCTAACCCGAACGCTAACCCTAACCCTAACCAGAACACTAACCCCTAACCCTAACCCGAACCCGAACCCTAACCCGAACCCGAACCCTAACCCAAACCCGAACCCGAACCCTAACCCTAAACCTAACCAGAACACTAACCCTAACCCTAACCCGAACCCTAACCCTAAACCGAACCCTAACCCTAATGCGAACCCTAACCCTAACCCTAACCCTAACCCTAACCCGAACCCGAGCCCGAACCCTAAACCTAATCCTAAACCGAACCCTAACCCTAACCCGAACCCTAACCCTAAACCTAACCCAAACCCTAACCCTAACCCTAACCCGAACCCGAACCCTAATTCGAACCCTAACCCTAACCCTAACCCTAACCCTAACACCTAACCCTACCCTAACCCTAACCCTAACCCGAACCCAAAACCTAACCCGAACCCGAACCCTAACCCTAACCCGAACCCTAACCCTTACCCTAACCCGAACCCTAAACCTAACCCTAACCAGAACCCTAAACCTAACCCTAACCCTAACCCGAACCCTAACCCTAACCCTAACCCGAAACCTAACCCTAACCCTAACCCGAACCCTAACCCGAAACCTAACCCGAACCCTAACCCTAAACCTAAACCGAACCCGAACCCTAACCCTAACCCGAACCCTAACCCTAACCCTAACCCTAACCCTAACCCTAACCCAAACCCTAATTCGAACCCTAACCTTAACCCTAACCCTAACCCTAACCCTAACACCTAACCCTAAACCTAACCCTAACCCTAACCCTAGAACCTAACCCTAACCCGAACCCTAACCCTAACCCTAACCCGAACCCGAACCCTAACACTAAACTTAACCCTAACCCTAACCCTAACTCTAACCCGAAACCTAACCCTAACCCTAACCCGAACCCTAAACCTAACCCTAACCCTAACCCTAACCCTAACCCTAACCCGAACCCTAACCCTAACCCTAACCCGAACCCTAACCCGAAACCTAACCCTAAACCTAACCTGACCACTAACCCCTAACCCTAACCCGAACCCGAACCCTTACCCGAACCCGAACACTAAACCTAATCCGAACCCGAACCCGAACCCTAACCCGAACCCGAACCCTAACCCTAACCCTAACCCTAACTCTAACCCGAACCCTAACCCTAACCCTAACCCGAAACCTAACCCGAAACCTAACCATAACCCTAAACCGAACCCGAACCCTAACCCGAACCCGAACCCTAACCCGAACCCTAACCCTAACCCGAACCCTAACCCGAACCCTAAACCTAACCCTAACCCGAACACTAACCCGAACCCTAACCCGAACCCTAACCCTAACCCTAACCCGAACCCTAACCCTGACCCTAACCCGAACCCTAACCCTAAACCTAACCCTTACCCTAACCCTAACACGAACCTAACCTGTACCGTAACACTAACCCAAATCTGTACTCTAACCCTAACCGTAACCCTAACCCTAACCCTAACCCGCACCCTAAACATAACCCTAACCCTAACCCAAACCATAACACTTAACCGTATCCTAACCCTAACCCATAACCTAACCCTAACCCTAACCTTAACCATAACCCTAATCCGTAACCTAACCCTAAAACTAACCCGGACCCTAACCCCAAACCTAACCCTAACCCATACCCTAACACTAACCCTAACCCTAACCCTGACCCTAAACCTAACCCTAAACCTTACACTAACCCTAAACCTAACCCAACCCGCACCCTAAACCTAACCCTAACCCGTACACTAACCCTAACCCGTAACCTACACCGAACCCTAACCCTAAACTTAAACCGTTCGCTAAACCTATCCCGTACCCTAAAACTAATCCTAACCCTTGTCCTAACCCGTACCCAACCCTATCCCGTACCCTAACCCTAACCCTAACCCGTACCCAAACACTAAGAGTAAACCTAAACTATACCCTAGTGCTAACCCTAACCCTAACCCTAAGCCTAACATGCACCCTAAACCTAAACTTAACCGTAACCCTATCCATAACCCTTACCCATACCCTAACCCTAACCCATAACCTAACACTAACCCTAACCTTAACCGTAACCCTAACCCGTACCCTAATTGTAAAACTAACCCGTACCGTAAGCCTAACCCTAACCCTAACCCGTACCATGACCTTATCCCTAATCCTAACCCTGACTCTAAACCTAAGCCTAATCTGTACCCTAACCCAAACCCGCACCTAACCCTAACCCTAACCCGTACCCGTACCCAACCCTAATTCGTAACCCAACCCTAACCCTAACACGTACCCAAACCCTAAGAGTAACTCTAACCCATACCCTAGCGCTAACCCTAACCCTAACCCTTACCGTAACACTAACTCGCACCCTAAACCTAAACCTAACCCTAACCCTAACCATAACCCTTACCCGTACCCTAACCCTAACCCATACCGTAACCCTAACCCTAAACGTAACCGTAACCCTGACCCATAACCTAACCCTAAAATTAACCCGTACCCTAACCCCAACCCTAACCCTAACCCTAACCCATACCCTAACCCTAACCCGGACCTAATCGTACCCTATCCCAAACCCTAACCCTCAACAGTAACCTAAACCTAAACCTACCCTAAACTTATCCCGTACACTAACCCTATTCCGTACCCTAAACCTAACCCTAACCTGTAACCTAAACCTAACCCTAACGCTAACCCTATCTGTACACTAAACCTAACCCTAACCCTAACAGTATCCCTATCCCATACACTAACCCTAACCCTAACCCTAACACTAACACTAACCCTAACTTGTACTCTAACCCTTACCCTAACCCTAAATGTAACCCTAACCCATAATCTAACCCTAACCCGTACCCTAACACTAACCCTAACCCTAACACTATCCCTAACCCATACCCTAACACTAAATGTAACCCTAACCCGTACCCAAACCCTAACCCTAACATGTACCCTAACCCTACCCTAACCCGCACACTAAAACTAACCCTAACCCTAGACCTAACACGTACACTAAACCTATCCTGTTCGTAACATTAACCCTAACCCGTAACGTAACCCTAACACTAACCCTAACCCTAACCCTAACCCCAAACCTAACCCTAACACTAACCCTAACCCTAAAACCTAACCCTAACCCGAACCCTAACCCTAACACTAACCCGAACCTGAGCCCTAACCCTAAACCTAACCCTAACCCTAACCCTAACTCTAACCCGAAACCTAACCCTAACCCTAACCCTAACCCTAACCCTAACGCGAACCCTAACCCTAACCCTAACCCAAACCCGAACACTAACCCGAACCCGAACCCTAACCCCTAACCCTAACCCTAACACTAACACTAACCCTAGAACCTAACCCTAACCCAAACCCTAACCCTAACCCTAACCCAAACCCGAACCCTAACCCTAACCATAACCCTAACCTGAAACCTAACCAGAACCTTAACCCTAACCCTAAACCTAACCCGAACCCTAACCCTAACCCTAACCCGAACCTTAACCGTAACCCGAACCCTAAACCTAACCCTAACCCTAACCCTAACACTAATCCGAACCCTAACCCTAACCCTAACCCGAACCCTAACCCGAACCCTAACCCTAACCCTAACCTGAACACTAACCCCTAACCCTAACACGAACCCGAACCCTTCCCCGAACCCGAACCCTAAACCTAACCCGAACCCGAACCCTAACCCGAACCCGAACCCTAACCCTAACCCTAACCCTAACCCTAACCCGAACCCTAACCCTAACCCTAACCCTAACCCGAAACCTAACCATAACCCTAAACCGAACCCGAACGCTAACCCGAACCCGAACCCTAACCCGAACCCGAACCCTAACCCGAACCCTAACCCTAACCTGAACCCTAACCCGATCCCTAACCCTAACCCTAACCCGAACCCTAACCCGAACCCTAAACCGAACCCTAACCCTAACCCTAACCCGAACCCTAACCCTGACCCTAACCCGAACCCTAACCCTAACCCTAACCCAAACCCTAACCCGAACACTAACACTAACCCTAACCCTAACCCTAACCCGAACCCTAATCCTAACCCTAACCCTAACCCTAAACCGAACCCTAACCCTAACCCTAACACTAACCCTAACCCTTAGCCTAACCCTAACCCCAAACCTCACCCTAACCCGAACCCTAACCCTAACCCTAACCCGAACCCTAACCCTAACCCGAACCATAACCCTAACCCGAAACCTAACCCTAACCCGAACCCTAAACCTAACCCTAACCCGAACCCTAACCCTAACCCTAATCCGAACCCTAACCCTAACCCGAACCCTAACCCTAACCCGAAATCTAACCCTAACCCTAACCCTAAACCTAACCCTAACCCGAACCCTAACACTAACCCTAACCCGAACCCGAACCCTAACGCGAATCCTAACCCTAACCCTAACCTGAACCCTAACCCTAACCCGAACCCGAAACCTAACCCTAACCCGAACCCTAACCCGAACCCTAACCCGAACCCTAACCCGAACCCTAAACCGTACCCTAACCCGAACCCTAACCCGAACCCTAAACAGAAACCTAACCCGAACCCTAAACCGAACCCTAACCCTAACCCGAACCCTAACCCGATCCCTAACCCGACCCCTAAACCGAACCCTAACCCGCACCCGAACCCTAACCCAAACCCGAACCCGAACCCTACCCCGAACCCGAACCCAAACCATAACCCTAACTCTAACCCGAACCCTAAACCTAACCCTAACTCTAACCGTAACCCGAACCCTAACCCTAACCCTAACCCTAACCCGAAACCTAACCCTAACCCTAAACCTAACCCTAACCCTAACACCTAACCCTAACCCGAACCCTAACCCTAACCCTAACTCTAAACCTAACCCTAACCCGAACCCTAACCCGAACCGTAACCCTAACCTTAACCTGAACACTAACCCCTAACCCTAACCCGAACCCGAACCCTAACCCGATCCCGAACCCTAACCCGAACCCGAACCCTAACCCAAACCCGAACCAGAACCATAACCCTAACCCTAACCCGAACCCTAACCGTAACCGTAACCCGAACCCTAACCCTAAACCGAACCCTAACCCTAACGCGAACCCTAACCCTAACCCTAACCCTAACCCGAACCCGAACCCTAAACCTAATCCTAAACCGAACCCTAACACTAACCCGAAACCTAAGCCTAACCCTAACCCAAACCCTAACCCTAACCCGAACCCTAACCCTAACCCGAACCCTAACCCTAACCCGAAACCAAACCCGAACCCTAACCCTAACCCGAACCCTAACCCTAACCCTAAACCGAAGCCTAACTCAAACCCGAACCCTAACCCGAACCCGAACCCTAACCATTACCCGAACCCGAACCCTAAACCTAACCCGAACCCTAACCCTTACCCTAACCCGAACCCTAACCCTAACCCTAACCCGAACCCTCACCCGAACCCTAACGCTAACCCTAACCATAACCAGAACCCTAAACCTAACCCTAACCCGAACCCTAACCCCTAAACCTAACCCGAACCTGAACCCTAAACCGAACCCGAAACCTAACCCTAACCCGAACCCGAAACCTAACCCTAAACCGAACCCGAACCCGACCCCTAACACTAACCCTAACACGAACACTAACCCTAACATGAACCCTAACCCTAACCCGAACCCAAACGCTAACCCTAACCCTAAACCTAACCCGAACCCTCACCCGAACCATAACCCGAACACTAACCCTAACCCTAACCCGAACCCTAACAGTAACCTGAACCCTAACCCTAACCCTAACCCTAACCCTAACCCTAACCATAACCCTAACCCGAACCCTAACCCTAACCCTAACCGGAACCCTAACCCTAACCCTAACCAGAACCCGAACCCTAACGCCTTACCCGAATCCTAACTCTAACCCGAACCCTAACCCGAACACTAACCCTAACCCGAACCCTAACCCGAATCCTAACCCGAACCCTAACCCTAACCCTAACCCGAACGCTAACCCTGACCCTAACCCGAAACCTAACCCTAACCCTAACCCAAACCCTAATTCGAACCCTAACCCTAACCCTAACCCGAAACCTAACCCTAACCCTAACCCTAACCCGAAACCTAACCCGAACCCTAACCCAAACCCTAACCCTAAACCTAACCCTAACCCGAACCCTAACCCTAACCCTAACCTGAACCCGAACCCTAACGCGAATCCTAACCCTAACCTTAACCCGAACCCTAACACTAACCCGAAACCGAACCCTAACCCTAACCCGAACCCTAACCCGAACCCTACCCGAACCCTAACCCGAACCCTAAACCGAACCCTAACCCGAACCCTAACCCGAACCCTAAACCGAACCCTAACCCGAACCCTAAACCGAACCCTAACCCTAACCCTAACCCGAACCCTAACCCGAACCCTAACCCGAACCCTAAACCGAACCCTAACCGGAACCCTAATCCGATCCCTAAACCGAACCCTAACCCTAACCCTAACCCGAACCCGAACCCTAACCCTAACCCTAACCCGAACCCTAACCCTAACCCTAACCCTAACCCTAACCCGAAACCTAACCATAACCCTAAACCGAACCCGAACCCTAACCCGAACCCGAACCCTAACCCGAACCCTAACCCTAACCCTAACCGAACCCGAACCCTAACCCGAACCCGAACCCTAACCCGAACCCGAACCCTAACCCTAACCCGAACCCTAACCCGAATCCTAACCCGAACCGTAACCCTAATCCTAACCCTAACGCTTACCCTGACCCTAACCCGAACCCTAACCCTAACCCTAACCGAAGCCCTAATTCGAACCCTAACCCTAACCGTAACCCTAACCCTAACCCTAACCACTAAACCTAACCCTAACCCTAACACTAAAACCTAACCCTAACCTGAACCCTAACCCTAACCCGAACCCTAAGCCTAAACCTAAACCTAACCCTAACCCTAACCCCTAACCCTAACACGAACACTAAACCTAAACCTAAACCTAAACTTAACCCTAACCCGAACCATAACCCGTACCCTAACCCTAACCCTAACCTGAGCAATAACCCCTAAACCTAACACGAACCCGAACCCTAACCCGAACCCGAACCCTAACCCGAACCCGAACCCTAACCCAAACCCGAACCCGAACCTGAACCCTAACCCTAACCCGAACCCGAACCCTAACCCTAACCCTAACGCGAACCCTAACCCTAAACCGAACCCTAACCCTAACGCGAACCCTAACCCTAAACCTAACCCTAACCCTAACCCGAACCCGAACCCTAACCCTAACCCTAAACCGAACCCTAACCCTAACCCGAACCCTAACCCTAACCCTAACCCAAACCCTAACCCTAACCCTAACCCGAACCCTAACCCTAACCCGAGCCCTAACCCTAACCCTAACCCTAACCCTAACCCGAACCCTAACACTAACCCTAAACCTAACCCTAAACCTAACCCCTAACCCTAACCCGAACCCTAACCCTAACCCGAACCCTAAACCTAACCCTAACCCGAACCCTTACCCGAACCCTAACCCTAACCCTAACCTGAACACTACCCCCTAACCCTAACCCGAACCCGAACCCTAACCCGAACCCGCACCCTAACCCGAACCCGAACCCTAACCCAAACCCGAACCCGAACCCGAACTCTAACCCTGACCCTAACCCGAACCCTAAACCTAACCCTAACCCGAACCCTGCCCTAACCCGAACCCTAACCCTAACGCGAACCCTAACCTAAACCTAACCCTAACCCGAACCCGAACCCGAACCCTAAATCTAACCCTAAACCGAACCCTAACCCTAACCCGATCCCTAACCCTAACCCTAACCCAAACCCTAACCCTAACCCTAACCCGAACCCTAACCGTAACCCGAACCCTAACCCTAACCCGAACCCGAAACCGAACCCTAATACTAACCCGAACCCTAACCCTAAACCTAACCCGAACCCTAACCCAAACCCGAACACTAACCCGAACCCGAACCCTAACCCTAACCCGAACCCGAACCCTAACCCTAACCCGAACCCTAACCCTAACCCTAACCCGAACCCTAATCCTAACCCTAACCCGTACCCTAAACCTAACCCTAACCCGAACCCTAAACCGAACCCTAACCCTAACCCGAACCCTAACCCGAACCCTAACCCGAACCCTAAACCGAACCCTAACCGGAACCCTAACCCGATCCCTAAACCGAACCCTAACCCTAACCCTAACCCGAACCCGAACCCGAACCCTAATCCTAACCCTAACACTAACCCTAAACCGAACCCGAACCCCAACCTGAACCCTAACCCGAACACTAAACCTAACCCGAACCCGAACCCGAACCGGAACCCTAACCCTAACCTGAACCCTAACCCGAATCCTAACCCGAACCCCAACCCTAACCCTAACCCGAACGCTAACCCTGACCCTAACCCGAACCCTAACCCTAACCCTAACCCAAACCCTAATTCGAACCGTAACCCTAACCCTAACCCCTACCCTAACCCTAACACTAACCCTAACCCTAACCCGAACCCTAACCCTAAACCGAACCCTAAACCTAATGCGAACCCTAACCCTAACCCTAACCCTAACCCTAACCCGAACCCGAGCCCGAACCCTAAACCTAATCCTAAACCGAACCCTAACCCTAACCCGAACCCTAACCCTAAACCTAACCCAAACCCTAACCCTAACCCTAACCCGAACCCGAACCCTAATTCGAACCCTAACCCTAACCCTAACCCTAACCCTAACACCTAACCCTACCCTAACCCTAACCCTAACCCGAACCCAAAACCTAACCCGAACCCGAACCCTAACCCTAACCCGAACCCTAACCCTTACCCTAACCCGAACCTTAAACCTAACCCTAACCAGAACCCTAAACCTAAACCTAACCCTAACCCGAACCCTAACCCTAACCCTAACCCAAAACCTAACCCTAACCCTAACCCGAACCCTAACCCGAAACCTAACCCGAACCCTAACCCTAAACCTAAACCGAACCCGAACCCTAACCCTAACCCGAACCCTAACCCTAACCCTAACCCTAACCCTAACCCTAACCCAAACCCTAATTCGAACCCTAACCTTAACCCTAACCCTAACCCTAACCCTAACACCTAACCCTAAACCTAACCCTAACCCTAACCCTAGAACCTAACCCTAACCCGAACCCTAACCCTAACCCTAACCCGAACCCGAACCCTAACACTAAACTTAACCCTAACCCTAACCCTAACTCTAACCCGAAACCTAACCCTAACCCTAACCCGAACCCTAAACCTAACCCTAACCCTAACCCTAACCCTAACCCTAACCCGAACCCTAACCCTAACCCTAACCCGAACCCTAACCCGAAACCTAACCCTAAACCTAACCTGACCACTAACCCCTAACCCTAACCCGAACCCGAACCCTTACCCGAACCCGAACACTAAACCTAATCCGAACCCGAACCCGAACCCTAACCCGAACCCGAACCCTAACCCTAACCCTAACCCTAACTCTAACCCGAACCCTAACCCTAACCCTAACCCGAAACCTAACCCGAAACCTAACCATAACCCTAAACCGAACCCGAACCCTAACCCGAACCCGAACCCTAACCCGAACCCTAACCCTAACCCGAACCCTAACCCGAACCCTAAACCTAACCCTAACCCGAACACTAACCCGAACCCTAACCCGAACCCTAACCCTAACCCTAACCCGAACCCTAACCCTGACCCTAACCCGAACCCTAACCCTAAACCTAACCCTTACCCTAACCCTAACACGAACCTAACCTGTACCGTAACACTAACCCAAATCTGTACTCTAACCCTAACCGTAACCCTAACCCTAACCCTAACCCGCACCCTAAACATAACCCTAACCCTAACCCAAACCATAACACTTAACCGTATCCTAACCCTAACCCATAACCTAACCCTAACCCTAACCTTAACCATAACCCTAATCCGTAACCTAACCCTAAAACTAACCCGGACCCTAACCCCAAACCTAACCCTAACCCATACCCTAACACTAACCCTAACCCTAACCCTGACCCTAAACCTAACCCTAAACCTTACACTAACCCTAAACCTAACCCAACCCGCACCCTAAACCTAACCCTAACCCGTACACTAACCCTAACCCGTAACCTACACCGAACCCTAACCCTAAACTTAAACCGTTCGCTAAACCTATCCCGTACCCTAAAACTAATCCTAACCCTTGTCCTAACCCGTACCCAACCCTATCCCGTACCCTAACCCTAACCCTAACCCGTACCCAAACACTAAGAGTAAACCTAAACTATACCCTAGTGCTAACCCTAACCCTAACCCTAAGCCTAACATGCACCCTAAACCTAAACTTAACCGTAACCCTATCCATAACCCTTACCCATACCCTAACCCTAACCCATAACCTAACACTAACCCTAACCTTAACCGTAACCCTAACCCGTACCCTAATTGTAAAACTAACCCGTACCGTAAGCCTAACCCTAACCCTAACCCGTACCATGACCTTATCCCTAATCCTAACCCTGACTCTAAACCTAAGCCTAATCTGTACCCTAACCCAAACCCGCACCTAACCCTAACCCTAACCCGTACCCGTACCCAACCCTAATTCGTAACCCAACCCTAACCCTAACACGTACCCAAACCCTAAGAGTAACTCTAACCCATACCCTAGCGCTAACCCTAACCCTAACCCTTACCGTAACACTAACTCGCACCCTAAACCTAAACCTAACCCTAACCCTAACCATAACCCTTACCCGTACCCTAACCCTAACCCATACCGTAACCCTAACCCTAAACGTAACCGTAACCCTGACCCATAACCTAACCCTAAAATTAACCCGTACCCTAACCCCAACCCTAACCCTAACCCTAACCCATACCCTAACCCTAACCCGGACCTAATCGTACCCTATCCCAAACCCTAACCCTCAACAGTAACCTAAACCTAAACCTACCCTAAACTTATCCCGTACACTAACCCTATTCCGTACCCTAAACCTAACCCTAACCTGTAACCTAAACCTAACCCTAACGCTAACCCTATCTGTACACTAAACCTAACCCTAACCCTAACAGTATCCCTATCCCATACACTAACCCTAACCCTAACCCTAACCCTAACACTAACACTAACCCTAACTTGTACTCTAACCCTTACCCTAACCCTAAATGTAACCCTAACCCATAATCTAACCCTAACCCGTACCCTAACACTAACCCTAACCCTAACACTATCCCTAACCCATACCCTAACACTAAATGTAACCCTAACCCGTACCCAAACCCTAACCCTAACATGTACCCTAACCCTACCCTAACCCGCACACTAAAACTAACCCTAACCCTAGACCTAACACGTACACTAAACCTATCCTGTTCGTAACATTAACCCTAACCCGTAACGTAACCCTAACACTAACCCTAACCCTAACCCTAACCCCAAACCTAACCCTAACACTAACCCTAACCCTAAAACCTAACCCTAACCCGAACCCTAACCCTAACACTAACCCGAACCTGAGCCCTAACCCTAAACCTAACCCTAACCCTAACCCTAACTCTAACCCGAAACCTAACCCTAACCCTAACCCTAACCCTAACCCTAACCCGAACCCTAACCCTAACCCTAACCCAAACCCGAACACTAACCCGAACCCGAACCCTAACCCCTAACCCTAACCCTAACACTAACCCTAACCCTAGAACCTAACCCTAACCCAAACCCTAACCCTAACCCAAACCCGAACCCTAACCCTAACCATAACCCTAACCTGAAACCTAACCAGAACCTTAACCCTAACCCTAAACCTAACCCGAACCCTAACCCTAACCCTAACCCGAACCTTAACCGTAACCTGAACCCTAAACCTAACCCTAACCCTAACCCTAACCCTAACCCGAACCCTAACCCGAACCCTAACCCTAACCCTAACCTGAACACTAACCCCTAACCCTAACCCGAACCCGAACCCTTCCCCGAACCCGAACCCTAAACCTAACCCGAACCCGAACCCTAACCCGAACCCGAACCCTAACCCTAACCCTAACCCTAACCCTAACCCGAACCCTAACCCTAACCCTAACCCTGACCCGAAACCTAACCATAACCCTAAACCGAACCCGAACGCTAACCCGAACCCGAACCCTAACCCGAACCCGAACCCTAACCCGAACCCTAACCCTAACCTGAACCCTAACCCGATCCCTAACCCTAACCCTAACCCGAACCCTAACCCGAACCCTAAACCGAACCCTAACCCTAACCCTAACCCGAACCCTAACCCTGACCCTAACCCGAACCCTAACCCTAACCCTAACCCAAACCCTAACCCGAACACTAACACTAACCCTAACCCTAACCCTAACCCGAACACTAACACTAACCCTAACCCTAACCCTAACCCGAACCCTAATCCTAACCCTAACCCTAACCCTAAACCGAACCCTAACCCTAACCCGAACCATAACCCTAACCCTAACCTGAACCCTAACCCGATCCCTAACCCTAACCCTAACCCGAACCCTAACCCGAACCCTAAACCGAACCCTAACCCTAACCCTAACCCGAACCCTAACCCTGACCCTAACCCGAACCCTAACCCTAACCCTAACCCAAACCCTAACCCGAACACTAACACTAACCCTAACCCTAACCCTAACCCGAACCCTAATCCTAACCCTAACCCTAACCCTAAACCGAACCCTAACCCTAACCCTAACACTAACCCTAACCCTTAGCCTAACCCTAACCCCAAACCTCACCCTAACCCGAACCCTAACCCTAACCCTAACCCGAACCCTAACCCTAACCCGAACCCTAACCCTAACCCGAAACCTAACCCTAACCCGAACCCTAAACCTAACCCTAACCCGAACCCTAACCCTAACCCTAATCCGAACCCTAACCCTAACCCGAACCCTAACCCTAACCCGAATCCTAACCCTAACCCTAACCCTAAACCTAACCCTAACCCGAACCCTAACCCTAACCCGAATCCTAACCCTAACCCGAACCCGAACCCTAACGCGAATCCTAACCCTAACCCTAACCTGAACCCTAACACTAACCCGAACCCGAAACCTAACCCTAACCCGAACCCTAACCCGAACCCTAACCCGAACCCTAACCCGAACCCTAAACCGAACCCTAACCCGAACCCTAACCCGAACCCTAAACAGAAACCTAACCCGAACCCTAAACCGAACCCTAACCCTAACCCGAACCCTAACCCGATCCCTAACCCGACCCCTAAACCGAACCCTAACCCGCACCCGAACCCTAACCCAAACCCGAACCCGAACCCTACCCCGAACCCGAACCCAAACCATAACCCTAACTCTAACCCGAACCCTAACCCTAACCCTAACCCTAACCCGAACCCTAACCCTAACCCTAAACCTAACCCTAACCCTAACACCTAACCCTAACCCGAACCCTAACCCTAACCCTAACCCTAAACCTAACCCTAACCCGAACCCTAACCCGAACCCTAACCCTAACCCTAACCTGAACACTAACCCCTAACCCTAACCCGAACCCGAACCCTAACCCGATCCCGAACCCTAACCCGAACCCGAACCCTAACCCAAACCCGAACCAGAACCATAACCCTAACCCTAACCCGAACCCTAACCCTAACCGTAACCCGAACCCTAACCCTAAACCGAACCCTAACCCTAACGCGAACCCTAACCCTAACCCTAACCCTAACCCGAAACCGAACCCTAAACCTAATCCTAAACCGAACCCTAACACTAACCCGAAACCTAACCCTAACCCTAACCCAAACCCTAACCCTAACCCTAACCCGAACCCTAACCCTAACCCGAACCCTAACCCTAACCCGAAACCAAACCCGAACCCTAACCCTAACCCGAACCCTAACCCTAATCCTAAACCGAAGCCTAACTCAAACCCGAACCCTAACCCGAACCCGAACCCTAACCATTACCCGAACCCGAACCCTAAACCTAACCCGAACCCTAACCCTTACCCTAACCCGAACCCTAACCCTAACCCTAACCCTAACCCGAACCCTCACCCGAACCCTAACCCTAACCCTAACCCTAACCAGAACCCTAAACCTAACCCTAACCCGAACCCTAACCCCTAAACCTAACCCGAACCTGAACCCTAAACCGAAACCGAAACCTAACCCTAACCCGAACCCGAAACCTAACCCTAAACCGAACCCGAACCCGACCCCTAACACTAACCCTAACACGAACACTAACCCTAACATGAACCCTAAACCTAACCCGAACCCAAACGCTAACCCTAACCCTAAACCTAACCCGAACCCTCACCCGAACCATAACCCGAACACTAACCCTAACCCTAACCCGAACCCTAACAGTAACCCGAACCCTAACCCTAACCCTAACCCTAACCCTAACCCTAACCATAACCCTAACCCGAACCCTAACCCTAACCCTAACCGGAACCCTAACCCTAACCCTAACCCGAACCCGAACCCTAACGCCTTACCCGAATCCTAACTCTAACCCGAACCCTAACCCGAACACTAACCCTAACCCGAACCCTAACCCGAATCCTAACCCGAACCCTAACCCTAACCCTAACCCGAACGCTAACCCTGACCCTAACCCGAACCCTAACCCTAACCCTAACCCAAACCCTAATTCGAACCCTAACCCTAACCCTAACCCGAAACCTAACCCTAACCCTAACCCTAACCCGAAACCTAACCCGAACCCTAACCCAAACCCTAACCCTAAACCTAACCCTAACCCGAACCCTAACCCTAACCCTAACCTGAACCCGAACCCTAACGCGAATCCTAACCCTAACCTTAACCCGAACCCTAACACTAACCCGAAACCGAACCCTAACCCTAACCCGAACCCTAACCCGAACCCTACCCGAACCCTAACCCGAACCCTAAACCGAACCCTAACCCGAACCCTAACCCGAACCCTAAACAAAACCCTAACCCGAACCCTAAACCGAACCCTAACCCTAACCCTAACCCGAACCCTAACCCGAACCCTAACCCGAACCCTAAACCGAACCCTAACCGGAACCCTAATCCGATCCCTAAACCGAACCCTAACCCTAACCCTAACCCGAACCCGAACCCTAACCCTAACCCTAACACGAACCCTAACCCTAACCCTAACCCGAAACCTAACCCTAACCCGAAACCTAACCATAACCCTAAACCGAACCCGAACCCTAACCCGAACCCGAACCCTAACCCGAACCCTAACCCTAACCCGAACCCTAACCCGAACCCTAAACCTAACCCTAACCCGAACACTAACCCGAACCCTAACCCGAACCCTAACCCTAACCCTAACCCGAACCCTAACCCTGACCCTAACCCGAACCCTAACCCTAAACCTAACCCTTACCCTAACCCTAACACGAACCTAACCTGTACCGTAACACTAACCCAAATCTGTACTCTAACCCTAACCGTAACCCTAACCCTAACCCTAACCCGCACCCTAAACATAACCCTAACCCTAACCCAAACCATAACACTTAACCGTATCCTAACCCTAACCCATAACCTAACCCTAACCCTAACCTTAACCATAACCCTAATCCGTAACCTAACCCTAAAACTAACCCGGACCCTAACCCCAAACCTAACCCTAACCCATACCCTAACACTAACCCTAACCCTAACCCTGACCCTAAACCTAACCCTAAACCTTACACTAACCCTAAACCTAACCCAACCCGCACCCTAAACCTAACCCTAACCCGTACACTAACCCTAACCCGTAACCTACACCGAACCCTAACCCTAAACTTAAACCGTTCGCTAAACCTATCCCGTACCCTAAAACTAATCCTAACCCTTGTCCTAACCCGTACCCAACCCTATCCCGTACCCTAACCCTAACCCTAACCCGTACCCAAACACTAAGAGTAAACCTAAACTATACCCTAGTGCTAACCCTAACCCTAACCCTAAGCCTAACATGCACCCTAAACCTAAACTTAACCGTAACCCTATCCATAACCCTTACCCATACCCTAACCCTAACCCATAACCTAACACTAACCCTAACCTTAACCGTAACCCTAACCCGTACCCTAATTGTAAAACTAACCCGTACCGTAAGCCTAACCCTAACCCTAACCCGTACCATGACCTTATCCCTAATCCTAACCCTGACTCTAAACCTAAGCCTAATCTGTACCCTAACCCAAACCCGCACCTAACCCTAACCCTAACCCGTACCCGTACCCAACCCTAATTCGTAACCCAACCCTAACCCTAACACGTACCCAAACCCTAAGAGTAACTCTAACCCATACCCTAGCGCTAACCCTAACCCTAACCCTTACCGTAACACTAACTCACACCCTAAACCTAAACCTAACCCTAACCCTAACCATAACCCTTACCCGTACCCTAACCCTAACCCATACCGTAACCCTAACCCTAAACGTAACCGTAACCCTGACCCATAACCTAACCCTAAAATTAACCCGTACCCTAACCCCAACCCTAACCCTAACCCTAACCCATACCCTAACCCTAACCCGGACCTAATCGTACCCTATCCCAAACCCTAACCCTCAACAGTAACCTAAACCTAAACCTACCCTAAACTTATCCCGTACACTAACCCTATTCCGTACCCTAAACCTAACCCTAACCTGTAACCTAAACCTAACCCTAACGCTAACCCTATCTGTACACTAAACCTAACCCTAACCCTAACAGTATCCCTATCCCATACACTAACCCTAACCCTAACCCTAACACTAACACTAACACTAACCCTAACTTGTACTCTAACCCTTACCCTAACCCTAAATGTAACCCTAACCCATAATCTAACCCTAACCCGTACCCTAACACTAACCCTAACCCTAACACTATCCCTAACCCATACCCTAACACTAAATGTAACCCTAACCCGTACCCAAACCCTAACCCTAACATGTACCCTAACCCTACCCTAACCCGCACACTAAAACTAACCCTAACCCTAGACCTAACACGTACACTAAACCTATCCTGTTCGTAACATTAACCCTAACCCGTAACGTAACCCTAACACTAACCCTAACCCTAACCCTAACCCCAAACCTAACCCTAACACTAACCCTAACCCTAAAACCTAACCCTAACCCGAACCCTAACCCTAACACTAACCCGAACCTGAGCCCTAACCCTAAACCTAACCCTAACCCTAACCCTAACTCTAACCCGAAACCTAACCCTAACCCTAACCCTAACCCTAACCCTAACCCGAACCCTAACCCTAACCCTAACCCAAACCCGAACACTAACCCGAACCCGAACCCTAACCCCTAACCCTAACCCTAACACTAACCCTAACCCTAGAACCTAACCCTAACCCAAACCCTAACCCTAACCCTAACCCAAACCCGAACCCTAACCCTAACCATAACCCTAACCTGAAACCTAACCAGAACCTTAACCCTAACCCTAAACCTAACCCGAACCCTAACCCTAACCCTAACCCGAACCTTAACCGTAACCCGAACCCTAAACCTAACCCTAACCCTAACCCTAACACTAATCCGAACCCTAACCCTAACCCTAACCCGAACCCTAACCCGAACCCTAACCCTAACCCTAACCTGAACACTAACCCCTAACCCTAACCCGAACCCGAACCCTTCCCCGAACCCGAACCCTAAACCTAACCCGAACCCGAACCCTAACCCGAACCCGAACCCTAACCCTAACCCTAACCCTAACCCTAACCCGAACCCTAACCCTAACCCTAACCCTAACCCGAAACCTAACCATAACCCTAAACCGAACCCGAATGCTAACCCGAACCCGAACCCTAACCCGAACCCGAACCCTAACTCGAACCCTAACCCTAACCTGAACCCTAACCCGATCCCTAACCCTAACCCTAACCCGAACCCTAACCCGAACCCTAAACCGAACCCTAACCCTAACCCTAACCCGAACCCTAACCCTGACCCTAACCCGAACCCTAACCCTAACCCTAACCCAAACCCTAACCCGAACACTAACACTAACCCTAACCCTAACCCTAACCCGAACCCTAATCCTAACCCTAACCCTAACCCTAAACCGAACCCTAACCCTAACCCTAACACTAACCCTAACCCTTAGCCTAACCCTAACCCCAAACCTCACCCTAACCCGAACCCTAACCCTAACCCTAACCCGAACCCTAACCCTAACCCGAACCATAACCCTAACCCGAAACCTAACCCTAACCCGAACCCTAAACCTAACCCTAACCCGAACCCTAACCCTAACCCTAATCCGAACCCTAACCCTAACCCGAACCCTAACCCTAACCCGAATCCTAACCCTAACACTAACCCTAAACCTAACCCTAACCCGAACCCTAACCCTAACCCGAATCCTAACCCTAACCCGAACCCGAACCCTAACGCGAATCCTAACCCTAACCCTAACCTGAACCCTAACACTAACCCGAACCCGAAACCTAACCCTAACCCGAACCCTAACCCGAACCCTAACCCGAACCCTAACCCGAACCCTAAACCGAACCCTAACCCGAACCCTAACCCGAACCCTAAACAGAAACCTAACCCGAACCCTAAACCGAACCCTAACCCTAACCCGAACCCTAACCCGATCCCTAACCCGACCCCTAAACCGAACCCTAACCCGCACCCGAACCCTAACCCAAACCCGAACCCGAACCCTACCCCGAACCCGAACCCAAACCATAACCCTAACTCTAACCCGAACCCTAAAACTAACCCTAACCCTAACCGTAACCCGAACCCTAACCCTAACCCTAACCCTAACCCGAACCCTAACCCTAACCCTAAACCTAACCCTAACCCTAACACCTAACCCTAACCCGAACCCTAACCCTAACCCTAACCCTAAACCTAACCCTAACCCGAACCCTAACCCGAACCCTAACCCTAACCCTAACCTGAACACTAACCCCTAACCCTAACCCGAACCCGAACCCTAACCCGATCCCGAACCCTAACCCGAACCCGAACCCTAACCCAAACCCGAACCAGAACCATAACCCTAACCCTAACCCGAACCCTAACCCTAACCGTAACCCGAACCCTAACCCTAAACCGAACCCTAACCCTAACGCGAACCCTAACCCTAACCCTAACCCTAACCCGAACCCGAACCCTAAACCTAATCCTAAACCGAACCCTAACACTAACCCGAAACCTAACCCTAACCCTAACCCAAACCCTAACCCTAACCCTAACCCGAACCCTAACCCTAACCCGAACCCTAACCCTAACCCGAAACCAAACCCGAACCCTAACCCTAACCCGAACCCTAACCCTAACCCTAAACCGAAGCCTAACTCAAACCCGAACCCTAACCCGAACCCGAACCCTAACCATTACCCGAACCCGAACCCTAAACCTAACCCGAACCCTAACCCTTACCCTAACCCGAACCCTAACCCTAACCCTAACCCTAACCCGAACCCTCACCCGAACCCTAACCCTAACCCTAACCCTAACCAGAACCCTAAACCTAACCCTAACCCGAACCCTAACCCCTAAACCTAACCCGAACCTGAACCCTAAACCGAACCCGAAACCTAACCCTAACCCGAACCCGAAACCTAACCCTAAACCGAACCCGAACCCGACCCCTAACACTAACCCTAACACGAACACTAACCCTAACATGAACCCTAACCCTAACCCGAAACCAAACGCTAACCCTAACCCTAAACCTAACCCGAACCCTCACCCGAACCATAACCCGAACACTAACCCTAACCCTAACCCGAACCCTAACAGTAACCCGAACCCTAACCCTAACCCTAACCCTAACCCTAACCCTAACCATAACCCTAACCCGAACCCTAACCCTAACCCTAACCGGAACCCTAACCCTAACCCTAACCCGAACCCGAACCCTAACGCCTTACCCGAATCCTAACTCTAACCCGAACCCTAACCCGAACACTAACCCTAACCCGAACCCTAACCCGAATCCTAACCCGAACCCTAACCCTAACCCTAACCCGAACGCTAACCCTGACGCTAACCCGAACCCTAACCCTAACCCTAACCCAAACCCTAATTCGAACCCTAACCCTAACCCTAACCCGAAACCTAACCCTAACCCTAACCCTAACCCGAAACCTAACCCGAACCCTAACCCAAACCCTAACCCTAAACCTAACCCTAACCCGAACCCTAACCCTAACCCTAACCTGAACCCGAACCCTAACGCGAATCCTAACCCTAACCTTAACCCGAACCCTAACACTAACCCGAAACCGAACCCTAACCCGAACCCTACCCGAACCCTACCCGAACCCTAACCCGAACCCTAAACCGAACCCTAACCCGAACCCTAACCCGAACCCTAAACAAAACCCTAACCCGAACCCTAAACCGAACCCTAACCCTAACCCTAACCCGAACCCTAACCCGAACCCTAACCCGAACCCTAAACCGAACCCTAACCGGAACCCTAATCCGATCTCTAAACCGAACCCTAACCCTAACCCTAACCCGAACCCGAACCCTAACCCTAACCCTAACCCGAACCCTAACCCTAACCCTAACCCTAACCCTAACCCTAACCCGAAACCTAACCATAACCCTAAACCGAACCCGAACCCTAACCCGAACCCGAACCCTAACCCGAACCCTAACCCTAACCCTAACCGAACCCGAACCCTAACCCGAACCCGAACCCTAACCCGAACCCGAACCCTAACCCTAACCCGAACCCTAACCCGAATCCTAACCCGAACCGTAACCCTAACCCTAACCCTAACGCTTACCCTGACCCTATCCCGAACCCTAACCCTATCCCTAACCGAAGCCCTAATTCGAACCCTAACCCTAACCGTAACCCTAACCCTAACCCTAACCACTAACCCTAACCCTAACCCTAACACTAAAACCTAACCCTAACCTGAACCCTAACCCTAACCCGAACCCTAAGCCTAAACCTAAACCTAACCCTAACCCTAAACCCTAACCCTAACACGAACCCTAAACCTAAACCTAAACCTAAACCTAACCCTAACCCGAACCCTAATCCTAACCCTAACCCGAACCCTAAACCTAACCCTAACCCTAACCCGAACCCTAACCCTAACCCTAACCCGAACCCTAACCATAACCCTAACCCGAACCCTAACCCTAAACCTAACCCTAACCCTAACCCTAACCCGAACCCGAACCCTAACCCGAAACATAACCCTAACCCTAACCCTAACCAGAACCCTAACCCTAACCCTAACCCGAACCCTAACCCCTAAACCTAACCCGGCCCTGAACCCTAAACCGAACCCGAAACCTAACCCTAACCCGAACCCGAAACCTAATCCTAACCCGAACCCAAACCCGACCCCTAACCCTAACCCTAACACGAACCGTAACCCTAACCCGAACCCTAACACTAACCCGAACCCTAACACTAACCCTAACCCTAAACCTAACCCGAACCCTCACCCGAACCATAACCTGAAACCTAACCCTAACCCTAACGCGAACCCTAACCCGAACCCTAACCCTAAACCTAACCCGAACCCGAACCCTACCGAACCCGAACCCTAACCCTAAACCTAAACCTAAACCGAAACCGAACCCGAACCAGAACCCGAACCCTAACCCGGACCCTAACCCTATCCCTAACCCGAACGCTAACCCTGACCCTAACCCGAACCCTAACCCTAACCCTAACCCAAACCCTAATTCGAACCCTAACCCTAACCCTAACCCTAACCCTAACCCTAACCCTAACCCTAACACTAACCCTAACCCTAGAACCTAACCCTAACCCGAACCCTAACCCTAACCCTAACCCGAACCCGAACCCTAACCCTAAACCTAACCCTAACCCTAACCCTAACTCTAACCCGAAAACTAACCCTAACCCTAACCCGAACCCGAACCCTAACCCTAACCCTAAACCTAACCTGAAACCTAACCCGAACCCTAACCCTAACCCTAAACCTAACCCGAACCCTAAACCTAACCCTAACCCGAACCTTAACCGTAACCCGAACCCTAAACCTAACCCTAAACCTAACACTAACCTGAACCCTAACCCCTAACCCTAACCCGAACCCAAACCCTTACCCGAACCCGAACCCTAAACCTAACCCGAACCCGAACCCGAACCCTAACCCGAACCCTAACACTAACCCTAACCCTAACTCTAACCCGAACCCTAACCCTAAACCTAAACCTAACCCGAACCCTAACCCGAACCCTAACCCTAATCCTAACCTGAACACTAACCCCTAACCCGAACCCGAACCCTAACCCGAACCCTAACCCTAACCCTAACCCGAACCCTAACCCGAACCCTAACCCGAACCCTAACCCTAACCCTAACCCGAACCCTAACCCTGACCCTAACCCGAACCCTAACCCTAACCCTAACCCAAACCCTAACCCGAAACCTAACCCTAACCCTAACCCTAACCCGAACCCTAATCCTAACCCTAACACTAACCCTAACCCGAACCCTAACCCTAACCCTAAACCTAAACCTCACCCTAACCCCTAACCCTAACCCCAACCCTAACCCGAACCCGAACCCTAACCCTAACCCTAACCCTAACTCTAACCCGAACCCTAACCCTAAACCTAACCCTAACCCGAACCCTACCCCGAACCCGAACCCAAACCATAGCCCTAACTCTAACCCGAACCCTAACCTTAACGCTAACCCTAACCGTAACCTGAACCCTAACCCTAACCCTAACCCTAAACCTAACCCTAACCCTAACCCCTAACCCTAACACGAACACTAACCCTAACCCTAACCCTAAACCTAACCCTAACCCGAACCCTAACCCGAACGCTAACCCTAACCCTAACCTGAACACTAACCCCTAACCCTAACCCGAACCCGAACCCTAACCCGAACCCGAACCCTAACCCAAACCCGAACCCGAACCCTAAACCTAAACCTAACCCGAACACTAACCCTAACCCTAACCCGAACCCTAACCCTAAACCGAACCCTAACCCTAACGCGAACCCTAACCCTAACCCTAACCCTAACCCTAACCCGAACCCGAGCCCGAACCCTAAACCTAATCCTAAACCGAACCCTAACCCTAACCCGAACCCTAACCCTAAACCTAACCCAAACCCTAACCCTAACCCTAACCCGAACCCTAACCCTAATTCGAACCCTAACCCTAACCCTAACCCTAACCCTAACACCTAACCCTACCCTAAACCTAACCCTAAACCAAACCCAAAACCTAACCCGAACCCGAACCCTAACCCTAACCCGAACCCTAACCCTTACCCTAACCCGAACCCTAAACCATACCCTAACCAGAACCCTAAACCTAACCCTAACCCTAACCCGAACCCTAACCCTAACCCTAACCCGAAACCTAACCCTAACCCTAACCCGAACCCTAACCCGAAACCTAACCCGAACCCTAACCCTAAACCTAAACCGAACCCGAACCCTAACCCTAACCCGAACCCTAACCCTAACCCTAACCCTAACCCTAACCCAAACCCTAATTCGAACCCTAACCTTAACCCTAACCCTAACCCTAACCCTAACACCTAACCCTAACCCTAACCCTAACCCTAACCCTAGAACCTAACCCTAACCCGAACCCTAACCCTAACCCAAACCCGAACCCGAACCCTAACACTAAACTTAACCCTAACCCTAACCCTAACTCTAACCCGAAACATAACCCTAACCCTAACCCGAACCCTAAACCTAACCCTAACCTTAACCCTAACCCTAACCCTAACCCGAACCCTAACCC
>JAVLSZ010000085.1:260000-267500 GCA_032313775.1 Urocyon cinereoargenteus
CCCGCACCCTAACCCGAACCCGAACCCTAAACCAAACCCGAACACGAACCCGAACTCTAACCCTAACCCTAACCCGAACCCTAACCCTAACCCTAACCCGAACCCTGCCCTAACCCGAACCCTAACCCTAACGCGAACCCTAACCCTAAACCTAACCCTAACCCGAAACCGAACCCGAACCCTAAATCTAACCCTAAACCGAACCCTAACCCTAACCCGATCCCTAACCCTAACCCTAACCCTAACCCTAACGCTAACCCTAAACCTAACCCTAACCCTAACCCCTAACCCTAACACGAAAACTAACCCTAACCCTAACCCTAAACCTAACCCTAACCCGAACCCTAAACCGAACCCTAACCCTAACCCTAACCTGAACACTAACCCCTAACCCTAACCCGAACCCGAACCCTAACCCGAACCCGAACCCTAACCCAAACCGGAACCCGAACCCTAACCCTAAACCTAACCCGAACACTAACCCTAACCCTAACCCGAACCCTAACCCTAAACCGAACCCTAACCCTAACGCGAACCCTAACCCTAACCCTAACCCTAAACCTAACCCGAACCCGAACCCGAACCCTAAACCTAATCCTAAACCGAACCCTAACCCTAACCCGAACCCTAACCCTAATTCGAACCCTAACCCTAACCCTAACCCTAACCCTAACACCTAACCCTACCCTAACCCTAACACTAACCCGAACCCAAAACCTAACCCGAACCCGAACCCTAACCCTAACCCGAACCCTAACCCTTACCCTAACCCGAACCCTAAACCTAACCCTAACCAGAACCCTAAACCTAACCCTAACCCTAACCCGAACCCTAACCCTAACCCTAACCCGAAACCTAACCCTAACCCTAACCCGAACCCTAACCCGAACCCTAACCCGAACCCTAACCCTAAACCTAACCCGAAACCGAACCCTAACCCTAACCCGAACCCTAACCCTAACCCTAACCCTAACCCTAACCCTAACCCAAACCCTAATTCGAACCCTAACCTTAACCCTAACCCTAACCCTAACTCTAACCCGAACCCTAACCCTAACCCTAACCCGAAACCTAACCCGAAACCTAACCATAACCCTAAACCGAACCCGAACCCTAACCCGAACCCGAACCCTAACCCGAACACTAACCCTGACCCGAACCCTAACCCGAACCCTAAACCTAACCCTAACCCGAACACTAACCCGAACCCTAACCCGAACCCTAACCCTAAACCTAACCCGAACCCTAACCCTGACCCTAACCCGAACCCTAACCCTAACCCTAACCCAAACCCTAACCCGAAACCTAAACCTAAACCTAACCCTAACCCTAACCCTAACACGAAACCTAATCCTAACCCTAACCCTAACCCTAACCCGAACCCTAACCCTAACCCTAACCCTAACCCTAACCCTAACCCCTAACCCTAACCCCAACCCTAACCCTAACCAGAACCCTAACCCTAACCCGAAACCTAACCCTAACCCGAACCCTAACCCTAACCCGAAACCTAACCCTAACCCTAACCCTAAACCTAACCCTAACCCGAACCCTAACCCTAATCCTAACCCGAACCCGAACCCTAACGCGAATCCTAACCCGAACCCTAACCCGAACCCTAACCCGAACCCTAACCCGAACCCTAAACAGAAACCTAACCCGAACCCTAAACCGAACCCTAAACCTAACCCTAACCCGAACCCTAACCCGAACCCTAAACCGAACCCTAACCCGCACCCGAACCCTAACCCAAACCCGAACCCTAACCCTACCCCGAACAAGAACCCAAACCATAACCCTAACTCTAACCCGAACCCTAACACTAAACCTAACCCGAACCGTAACCCGAACCCTAACCCTAACCCTAACCCTAACCCTAACCCGAACCCTAACCCTAACCCTAACCCTAACCCCTAACCCTAACCCGAACCCTAACCCTAACCCTAATCCTAAACCTAACCCTAACCCGAACCCTAACCCGAACCCTAAACCTAACCCTAACCCGAACCCTAACCTGAACCCTAACCCGAACCCTAACCCGAACCCTAACCCGAACCCTAACCCTGACCCTAACCCGAAACCTAACCCTAACCCTAACCCAAACCCTAACCCGAACCCTAACCCTAACCCTAACCCTAACCCTAACCCGAACCCTAATCCTAACCCTAACCCTAACCCTAACCCGAACCCTTACCCTAACCATAACCCTAACTCTAACCCTAACCCCTAACCCTAACCCCAACCCTAACCCTAACCCGAACCCTAACCCTAACCCTAACCCGAACCCTAACCCTAACCCGAACCCTAACCCTAACCCGAAACCTAACCCTAACCCTAACCCTAATCCTAACCCGAACCCGAACCCTAACCCTAACCCGAACCCTAACCCGAACCCTAGCCCGAACCCTAACCCGAACCCTAAACCGAACCCTAACATGAACCCTAACCCGAACCCTATCCCAAACCCTAACCCGAACTTTAAACCGAACCCTAACCCTAACCCTAAACCGAACCCTCACCTGAACCCTAAACCGAACCCTAACCCGTACCCGAAACCTAATCCTACCCCGAACCCGAACCCAAACCATAACCCTAACCCTAACCCGAACCCTAACCCTAACCCTAACACTAACCGTAACCTGAACCCTAACCCTAAAACTAACCCTAACCCTAACCCGAACCCTAAGCCTAAACCTAAACCTAACCCTAACACTAACCCCTAACCCTAACCCGAACCCTAACCCTAACCCTAACCCTAAACTTAACCCTAACCCGAACCCTAACCCGTACCCTAACCCTAACCCTAACCTGAACAATAACCCCTAAACCTAACCCGAAACCGAACCCTAACCCGAACCCGAAACCTAACCCGAAACCGAACCCTAACCCAAACCCGAACCCGAACCTGAACCCTAACCCTAACCCTAACCCGAAACCTAACCCTAACCCTAACGCGAACCCTAACCCTAAACCGAACCCTAACCCTAACGCGAACCCTAACCCTAAACCTAACCCTAACCCTAACCCGAACCCAAACCCTAACCCTAACCCTAAACCGAACCCTAACCCTAACCCGAACCCTAACCCTAACCCTAACCCAAACCCTAACCCTAACCCTAACCCGAACCCTAACCCTAACCCGAGCCCTAACCCTAACCCTAACCCTAACCCTAACCCTAACCCAAACCCTAACCCTAACCCTAAACCTAACCCTAACCCTAACCCCTAACCCTAACCCGAACCCTAACCCTAACCCGAACCCTAAACCTAACCCTAACCCGAACCCTTACCCGAAACCTAACCGTAACCCTAACCTGAACACTACCACCTAACACTAACCCAAACCCGAACCCTAAACCGAACCCGAACCCTAACCCGAACCCGAACCCTAAACCAATCCCGAACACGAACCCGAACTCTAAACCTAACCTTAACCCGAACCCTAACCCTAACCCTAACCCGAACCCTGCCCTAACCCGAACCCTAACCCTAACGCGAACCCTAACCCTAAACCTAACCCTAACCCGAAACCGAACCCGAACCCTAAATCTAACCCTAAACCGAACCACAACCCTAACCCGATCCCTAACCCTAACCCTAACCCAAACCCTAACCCTAACCCGAACCCGAACCCTAACTCTAACCCGAACCCTAACCCTAACCCGAACCCGAACCCTAACCCAAACCCGAACACTAAGCCGAACCCGAACCCTAACCCTAACCCGAACCCGAACCCTAACCCTAACCCGAACACTAACCCTAACCCTAACCCGAACCCTAAACCTAACCCTAACCCGAACCCTAAACCTAACCCTAACCCTAACACGAACCCTAACCCTAAGCCAAACCCGAACCCTAACCATAACCCTAACCCGAACCATAACCCTAACCCTAACCCTAACCCTAACCCGAACCCTAACCCGAACCCTAAACCTAACCCTAACCCTAACCAGAACCCTAACCCTAACCCTAACCCGAACCCTAACCCCTAAACCTAACCCGAACCTGAACCCTAAACCGAACCCGAAACCTAACCCTAACCCGAACCCGAAACCTAATCCTAACCCGAACCCGAACCCGACCCCTAACCCTAACCCTAACACGAACCGTAACCCTAACCCGAACCCTAACACTAACCCGAACCCTAACACTAACCCTAACCCTAAACCTAACCCGAACCCTCACCCGAACCATAACCTGAACCCTAACCCTAACCCTAACCCGAACCCTAACCCGAACCCTAACCCTAAACCTAACCCGAACCCGAACCCTACCGAACCCGAACCCTAACACTAAACCTAACCCTAAACCGAACCCGAACCCGAACCCGAACCCGAACCCTAACCCGAACCCTAACCCTAACCCGAACCCGAACCCGAAACCTAACCCTAACCCGAAACCTAACCCGAATCCTAACCCGAACCCTAACCCTAACCCTAACCCAAACCCTAATTCGAACCCTAACCCTAACCCTAACCCTAACCCTAACACCTAACCCTAACCCTAACCCTAACCCTAGAATCTAACGCTTACCCGAACCCTAACCCTAACCCTAACCCGAACCCGAACCCTAACCCTAAACCTAACCCTAACCCTAACCCTAACTCTAACCCGAAACCTAACCCTAACCCTAACCCTAACCCAACCCTAACCCTAACCCTAACCCTAACCTGAAACCTAACCCGAACCCTAACCCTAACCCTAACCCTAACCCTAACCCGAACCCTAACCCTAACCCTAACCCGAACCCTAACCCGAACCCTAACCCTAACACTAACCTGAACACTAAACCCTAACCCTAACCCGAACCCGAACCCTTACCCGAACCCGAACCCTAAACCTACCCGAACCCGAACACGAATCCTAACCCGAACCCGAACCCTAACCCTAACCCTAACCCTAATTCTAACCCGAACCCTAACCCTAAACCTAACCCTAACCCGAACCCTAACCCGAACCCTAACCCTAACCCTAACCTGAACACTAACCCCTAAACCGAACCCGAACCCTAACCCGAACACTAACCCTAACCCTAACCCTAACCCTAACACGAACCCTAACCCTAACCCTAACCCAAACCCTAACCCGAACCCTAACCCTAACCCTAACCCTAATCCGAACCCTAATCCTAACCCTAACCCTAACCCTAACACGAACCCTAACCCTAACCCTAACCCTCACCCTAACCCCTAACCCTAACCCCAACCCTAACCCTAACCCGAACCCTAACCCTAACCCTAACCCGAACCCTAACCCTAACCCGAACCCTAACCCTAACCCGAAACCTAACCCTAACCCTAACCCTAAACCTAACCCTAACCCAAACCCTAACCCTAACCCTAACCCGAACCCGAACCCTAACGCGAATCCTAACCCTAACACTAACCTGAACCCTAAACCTAACCCGAACCCGAACCCTAACCCTAACCCGAACCCGAACCCGAACCCTAACCCGAACCCTAACCCGAACCCTAAACCGAACCCTAACCCGAACCCTAACCCGAACCCTAAACAGAAACCTAACCCGAACCCTAAACCGAACCCTAACCCTAACCCTAACCCGAACCCTAACCCGAACCCTAAACCGAACCCGCACCCGAACCCTAACCCAAACCCGAACCATAACCCTACCCCGAACCCGAAACCAAACCATAACCCTAACTCTAACCCGAACCCTAACCCTAACCCTAACCCTAACCGTAACCCGAACCCTAACCCTAACCCTAACCCTAAACCTAACCCTAACCCTAACCCCTAAGCCTAACACGAACCCTAACCCTAACCCTAACCATAAACCTAACCCTAACCCGAACCCTAACCCGAACCCTAACCCTAACCCTAACATGAACACTAAACCCTAACCCTAACCCGAACCCGTACACTAACCCGAACCCGGACACTAACCCAAACCCGAACCCGAACCCTAACCCTAAACCTAACCCGAACCCTAACCCTGACCCTAACCCGAACCCTAACCCTAAACCGAACCCTAACCCTAATGCGAACCCTAACCCTAACCCTAACCCTAACCCTAACCCGAACCCGAACCCGAACCCTAAACATAATCCTAAACCGAACCCTAACCCTAACACGAACCCTAACCCTAACCCTAACCCAAACCCTAACCCTAACCCGAACCCTAACCCTAATTCGAACCCTAACCCTAACCCTAACCCTAACCCTAACACCTAACCCTAACCCTAACCCTAACCCTAACCCGAACCCAAAACCTAACCTGAACCCGAACCCTAACCCTAACCCGAACCCTAACCCTTACCCTAACCCGAACCCTAAACATAACCCTAACCAGAACCCTAAACCTAACCCTAACCCTAACCCAAACCCTAACCCTAACCCTAACTCGAAACCTAACCCTAACCCTAACCCAAACCCTAACCCGAACCCTAACCCGAACCCTAACCCTAAACCTAACCCGAACCCGAACCCTAACCCTAACCCGAACCCGAACCCTAACCCTAAACATAACCCTAACCCTAACCCTAACTCTAACCCGAAACCTAACCCTAACCCTAACCCTATCCCTAACCCGAACCCTAACCCTAACCCTAACACTAACCCTAACGCGAACCCTAACTCTAACCCTAAACCTAACCCGAACCCTAACCCTAACCCTAACCCGAACCTTAACCGTACCCCGAACCCTAAACCTAACCCTATCCCTAACCCTAACCCTAACCCTAACCCGAACCCTAACCCTAACCCTAACCCGAACCCTAACCCGAACCCTAACCCTAAACCTAACCTGACCACTAACCCCTAACCCTAAACCGAACCCGAACCCTTACCCGAACCCGAACCCTAAACCTAACCCGAACCCGAACCCGAACCCTAACCCGAACCCGAACCCGAACCCTAACCCTAACCCTAACCCTAAATCTAACCCGAACCCTAAACCTAACCCTAACCCTAACCCTAACCCGAAACCTAACCATAACCCTAAACCGAACCCGAACCCTAACCCGAACCCGAACCCTAACCCGAACCCTAACCCTAACCCGAACCCTAACCCGAACCCTAAACCTAACCCTAACCCGAACACTAACCCGAACCCTAACCCGAACCCTAACCCTAACCCTAACCCAAACCCTAACCCTGACCCTAACCAGAACCCTAACCCTAACCCTAACCCAAACCCTAACCCGAACCCTACCCCTAACCCTAACCCTAACACTAACCCGAACCATAATCCTAACCCTAACCCTAACCCTAAACCGAACCCTAACCCTAACCCTAACCCTAACCCTAACCCTAACCCTAACCCCTAACCCTAAACCCAACCCTAACCCTTACCAGAACCCTAACCCTAACCCTAACCCGAACCCTAACCCTAACCCGAACCCTAACCCTAACCCGATACCTAACCCTAACCCTAACCCTAAACCTAACCCTAACCCGAACCCGAACCCTAACGCGAATCCTAACCCTAACCCTAACCTGAACCCTAACCCTAACCCGAACCCGAACCCTAACCCTAACCCG
>JAVLSZ010000085.1:270000-285000 GCA_032313775.1 Urocyon cinereoargenteus
CTAACCCTGACCCTAACCCGAACCCTAACCCTAACCCTAACCCAACCCTAACCCGAACCCTAACCCTAACACTAACCCTAACCCTAACCCGAAACCTAATCCTAACCCTAACCCTAACCCGAACCCGAACCCTTACCCTAACCATAACCCTAACCCTAACCCTAAACCCTAACCCTAACCCCAAACCTAACCATAACCCGAACCCTAACCCTAACCCTAACCCGAACCCTAACCCTAAACCGAAACCTAACCCTAACCCGAAACCTAACCCTAACCCTAACCCTAATCCTAACCCGAACCCGAACACTAACCCTAACCCGAACCCTAACCCGAACCCTAACCCGAACCCTAAACCGAACCCTAACACGAACCCTAACCCGAACACTAACCCGAACCCTAACCCGAACCCTAACCCCTAAACCTAACCCGAACCTGAACCCTAAACGGAACCCGAAACCTAACCCTAACCAGAACCCGAACCCTAACCCTAACCCGAACCCTAACCCGAACCCTAACCCGAACCCTAACCCGAACCCTAACCCGAACCCTAACCCGAACCCTAACCCCTAAACCTAACCCGAACCTGAACCCTAAACCGAACCCGAAACCTAACCCTAACCCTAACACTTACCCTAACCCTAACCCGAACCCAAACGCTAACCCTAACCCTAAACCTAACCCGAACCCTCACCCGAACCATAAACCGAACCCTAACCCTAACCCTAACCCGAACCCTAACAGTAACCCGAACCCTAACCCTAACCCTAACCCTAACCCTAACCCTAACCATAACCCTAACCCGAACCCTGACCCTAACCCTAACCGGAACCCTAACCCTAACCCTAACCCGAACCCGAACCCTAAAGCCTTACCCGAATCCTAACTCTAACCCGAACCCTAACCCGAACACTAACCCTAAACCGAACCCTAACCCGAATCCTAACCCGAACCCTAACCCGAACCCTAACCCGAACGCTAACCCTGACCCTAACCCGAACCCAAACCGTAACACTAACCCAAACCCTAATTCGAACCCTAACCCTAACCCTAACCCGACACCTAACCCTAACCCTAACCCTAACCCGAACCCTAACACGAACCCTAACCCGAACCCTAAACCGAACGCTAACACGAACCCTAACCCGAACCCTAAACCGAACCCTAACCCTAACCCTAACCCGAAACCGAACCCTAACCCTAACCCTAACCCTAACCCGAACCCTAACCCTAACCCTAACCCTAACCCTAACCCGAAACCTAACCCTAACCCTAAACCGAACCCTCACCCAAACCCTAAATCGAAAACCTAACCCTCACCCGAAACCTAACCCAAACCCGAAACCTAACCCTACCCCGAACCCGAACCCAAACCATAACCCTAACTCTAACCCGAACCCTAACCCTAACCCTAACCCTAACCGTAACCCGAACCCTAACCCTAACCCTAACCCAAACCCTAACCCTAACCCGAACCCTAAACCTAACCCTAAACCTAACCCTAACCCTAACCCCTAAACCTAACACGAACCCTAACCCTAACCCTAAACCTAAACCTAACCCTAACCCGACCCCTAACCCGAACACTAACCCTAACCCTAACCTGAACTCTAACCCCTAACCCTAACCCTAACCCTAACTCTAACCCGAAACCTAACCCTAACCCTAACCCTAACCCTAACCCGAACCCTAACCCTAACCCTAACACTAACCCTAACGCGAACCCTAACCCTAACCCTAAACCTAACCCGAACCCTAACCCTAACCCTAACCCGAACCTTAACCGTTACCCGAACCCTAAACCTAACCCTATCCCTAACCCTAACCCTAACCCTAACCCGAACCCTAACCCTAACCCTAACCCGAACCCTAACCCGAACCCTAACCCTAAAACTAACCTGACCACTAACCCCTAACCCTAACCCGAAACCGAACCCTTACCCGAACCCGAACCCTAAACCTAACCCGAACCCGAACCCGAACCCTAACCCGAACCCGAACCCTAACCCTAACCCTAACCCTAACTCTAACCCCAACCCTAACCCTAACCCTAACTCGAACCCTAACCCTAACCCTAACCCAAACCCTAACCCTAACCCTAAACCGAACCCGAACCCTAACCCGAACCCGAACCCTAGCCCGAACCCTAAGCCTAACCCGAAACCGAACCTAACCCTAACCCGAACCCTAGCCCGAACCCTACCCGAAACCTAAACCGAACCTTAACCCGAACCCTAACCCGAACCCTAAACCGAACCCTAACCCGAACCCTAAACCGAACCCTAACCCTAACCCTAACCCGAACCCTAACCCGAACCCTAACCCGAACCCTAAACCGAACCCTAACCGGAACCCTAAACCGATCCCTAAACCGAACCCTTACCCTAACCCTAACCCGAACCCGAACCCGAACCCTAATCCTAACCCTAACACTAACCCTAAACCGAACCCGAACCCCAACCCGAACCCTAACCCGAACCCTAAACCTAACCCGAACCCGAACCCGAACCGGAACCCTAACCCTAACCTGAACCCTAAGCCGAACCCTAACCCGAACCCTAACCCTAACCCTAACCCGAACGCTAACCATGACCCTAACCCGAACCCTAACCGTAACCCTAACCCAAACCCTAATTCGAACCCTAACCCTAACCCTAAACCCTACCCTAACCCTAACACTAACCCTAACCCTAAAACCTAACCCTAACCCGAACCCTAACCCTAACACTAACCCGAACCCGAGCCCTAACCCTAAACCTAACCCTATCCCTAACCCTAACTCTAACCCGAAACCTAACCCTAACCCTAACCCTAACCCTAAACCTAACCCGAACCCTAACCCTAACCCTAACCCAAACCCGAAACCTAACCCGAACCCTAACCCTAACCCTAACCCTAACCCTAACTCTAACCCGAAACATAACCCTAACCCTAACCCTAACCCTAACCCGAACCCTAACCCTAACCATAACCCTAACCTGAAACCTAACCAGAACCTTAAACCTAACCCTAAACCTAACCCGAACCCTAACCCTAACCCTAACCCGAACCTTAACCGTAACCCGAACACTAAACCTAACCCTAACCCTAACCCTAACCCTAATCCGATCCCTAACCCTAACCCTGACCCGAACCCTAACCCGAACCCTAACCCTAACCCTAACCTGAACACAAACCCCTAACCCTAACTCGAACCCGAACCCTTCCCCGAACCCGAACCCTAAACCTAACCCGAACCCGAACCCTAACCCGAACCCGAACCCTAACCCTAACCCTAACCCTAACCCTAACCCGAACCCTAACCCTAACCCTAACCCTAACCCGAAACCTAACCATAACCCTAAACCGAACCCGAACCCTAACCCGAACCCGAACCCTAACCCGAACCCGAACCCTAACCCGATCCCTAACCCTAACCCTAACCCGAACCCTAACCCGAACCCTAACCCGAACCCTAACCCTAACCCTAACCCTAACTCGAACCCTAACCCTAACCCTAACCCAAACCCTAACCCTAACCCTAACCCTAACCCGAACCCTAACCCTAACCCTAACCCTAACCCGAAACCTAACCATAACCCTAAACCGAACCCGAACCCTAACCCGAACACGAACCCTAACCCGAAACCGAACCCTAACCCGATCCCTAACCCTAACCCTAACCCGAACCCTAACCCGAACCCTAACCCGAACCCTAACCCTAACCCTAACCCGAACCCTAACCCTGACGCTAACCCGAACCCTAACCCTAACCCTAACCCAAACCCTAACCCGAACACTAACACTAACCCTAACCCTAACCCTAACCCGAACCCTAATCCTAACCCTAACCCTAACCCTAAACCGAACCCTAACCCTAACCCTAAGCCTAACCCTAACCCTAACCCTTAGCCTAAACCTAACCCCAAACCTCACCCTAACCCGAACCCTAACCCTAACCCTAACCCGAACCCTAACCCTAACCCGAACCATAACCCTAACCCGAAACCTAACCCTAACCCTAACCCTAAACCTAACCCTAACCCGAACCCTAAACCTAACCCTTATCCGAACCCTAACCCTAACCCGAACCCTAACCCTAACCTGAAACCTAACCCTAACCCTAACCCTAAACCTAACCCTAACCCGAACCCTAACCCTAACCCTAACCCGAAACCGAACCCTAACGCGAATCCTAACCCTAACCCTAACCTGAAACCTAACCCTAACCCGAACCCGAACCCTAACCCTAACCCGAACCCTAACCCGAACGCTAACCCGAACCCTAACCCGAACCCTAAACCGAACCCTAAACCGAACCCTAACCCGAACCCTAAACAGAAACCTAACCCGAACCCTAAACCGAACCCTAACCCTAACCCGAACCCTAACCCGAACCCTAACCCGACCCCTAAACCGAACCCTAACCCGCACCCGAACCCTAACCCAAACCCGAACGCGAACCCAACCCCGAACCCGAACCCAAACCATAACCCTAACTCTAACCCGAACCCTAAACCTAACCCTAACCCTAACCGTAAACCGAACCCTAACCCTAACCCTAACCCTAACCCTAACCCGAACCCTAACCCTAACCCTAAACCTAACCCTAACCCTAACACCTAACCCTAACCCGAACCCTAACCCTAACCCTAACCCTAAACCTAACCCTAACCCGAACCCTAACCCGAACCCTAACCCTAACCCTAACCTGAACACTAACCCCTAACCCTAACCCGAACACGAACCCTAACCCGATCCCGAACCCTAACCCGAACACGAACCCTAACCCAAACCCGAACCCGTACCATAACCCTAACCCTAACCCGAACCCTAACCCTAACCGTAACCCTAACCCTAACCCTAAACCGAACCCTAACCCTAACGCGAACCCTAACCCTAACCCTAACCCTAACCCGAACCCGAACCCTAAACCTAATCCTAAACTGAACCCTAACACTAACCCGAACCCTAAACCTAACCCTAAACCTAACCCTAACCCTAACCCCTAAACCTAACCCTAACCCTAACCCTAAACCTAACCCTAACCCGACCCCTAACCCGAACACTAACCCTAACCCTAACCTGAACTCTAACCCCTAACCCTAACCCTAACCCTAACTCTAACCCGAAACCTAACCCTAACCCTAACCCTAACCCTAACCCGAACCCTAACCCTAACCCTAACACTAACCCTAACGCGAACCCTAACCCTAACCCTAAACCTAACCCGAACCCTAACCCTAACCCTAACCCGAACCTTAACCGTTACCCGAACCCTAAACCTAACCCTATCCCTAACCCTAACCCTAACCCTAACCCTAACCCGAACCCTAACCCTAACCCTAACCCGAACCCTAACCCGAACCCTAACCCTAAAACTAACCTGACCACTAACCCCTAACCCTAACCCGAAACCAAACCCTTACCCGAACCCGAATCTAAACCTAACCCGAACCCGAACCCGAACCCTAACCCGAACCCGAACCCTAACCCTAACCCTAACCCTAACTCTAACCCCAACCCTAACCCTAACCCTAACTCGAACCCTAACCCTAACCCTAACCCAAACCCTAACCCTAACCCTAAACCGAACCCGAACCCTAACCCGAACCCGAACCCTAGCCCGAACCCTAAGCCTAACCCGAAACCGAACCCTAAACCTAACCCGAACCCTAGCCCGAACCCTACCCGAACCCTAAACCGAACCTTAACCCGAACCCTAACCCGAACCCTAAACCGAACCCTAACCCGAACCCTAAACCGAACCCTAACCCTAACCCTAACCCGAACCCTAACCCGAACCCTAACCCGAACCCTAAACCGAACCCTAACCGGAACCCTAACCCGATCCCTAAACCGAACCCTTACCCTAACCCTAACCCGAACCCGAACCCGAACCCTAATCCTAACCCTAACACTAACCCTAAACCGAACCCGAACCCCAACCCGAACCCTAACCCGAACCCTAAACCTAACCCGAACCCGAACCCGAACCGGAACCCTAACCCTAACCTGAACCCTAAGTCGAACCCTAACCCGAACCCTAACCCTAACCCTAACCCGAACGCTAACCATGACCCTAACCCGAACCCTAACCGTAACCCTAACCCAAACCCTAATTCGAACCCTAACCCTAACCCTAAACCCTACCCTAACCCTAACACTAACCCTAACCCTAAAACCTAACCCTAACCCGAACCCTAACCCTAACACTAACCCGAACCCGAGCCCTAACCCTAAACCTAACCCTAACCCTAACCCTAACTCTAACCCGAAACCTAACCCTAACCCTAACCCTAACCCTAAACCTAAACCGAACCCTAACCCTAACCCTAACCCAAACCCGAAACCTAACCCGAACCCTAACCCTAACCCTAACCCTAACCCTAACTCTAACCCGAAACATAACCCTAACCCTAACCCTAACCCTAACCCGAACCCTAACCCTAACCATAACCCTAACCTGAAACCTAACCAGAACCTTAAACCTAACCCTAAACCTAACCCGAACCCTAACCCTAACCCTAACCCGAACCTTAACCGTAACCCGAACCCTAAACCTAACCCTAACCCTAACCCTAACCCTAATCCGATCCCTAACCCTAACCCTGACCCGAACCCTAACCCGAACTCTAACCCTAACCCTAACCTGAACACTAACCCCTAACCCTAACTCGAACCCGAACCCTTCCCCGAACCCGAACCCTAAACCTAACCCGAACCCGAACCCTAACCCGAACCCGAACCCTAACCCTAACCCTAACCCTAACCCTAACCCGAACCCTAACCCTAACCCTAACCCTAACCCGAAACCTAACCATAACCCTAAACCGAACCCGAACCCTAACCCGAACCCGAACCCTAACCCGAACCCGAACCCTAACCCGATCCCTAACCCTAACCCTAACCCGAACCCTAACCCGAACCCTAACCCGAACCCTAACCCTAACCCTAACCCGAACCCTAACCTTGACCCTAAACCGAACCCTAACCCTAACCCTAACCCGAACCCTAATCCTAACCCTAACCCTAACCCTAAACCGAACCCTAACCCTAACCCTAAGCCTAACCCTAACCCTAACCCTTAGCCTAAACCTAACCCCAAACCTCACCCTAACCCGAACCCTAACCCTAACCCTAACCCGAACCCTAACCCTAACCCGAACCATAACCCTAACCCGAAACCTAACCCTAACCCTAACCCTAAACCTAACCCTAACCCGAACCCTAAACCTAACCCTAATCCGAACCCTAACCCTAACCCGAACCCTAACCCTAACCTGAAACCTAACCCTAACCCTAACCCTAAACCTAACCCTAACCCGAACCCTAACCCTAACCCTAACCCGAAACCGAACCCTAACGCGAATCCTAACCCTAACCCTAACCTGAACCCTAACCCTAACCCGAACCCGAACCCTAACCCTAACCCGAACCCTAACCCGAACGCTAACCCGAACCCTAACCCGAACCCTAAACCGAACCCTAAACCGAACCCTAACCCGAACCCTAAACAGAAACCTAACCCGAACCCTAAACCGAACCCTAACCCTAACCCGAACCCTAACCCGAACCCTAACCCGACCCCTAAACCGAACCCTAACCCGCACCCGAACCCTAACCCAAACCCGAACACGAACCCTACCCCGAACCCGAACCCAAACCATAACCCTAACTCTAACCCGAACCCTAAACCTAACCCTAACCCTAACCGTAAACCGAACCCTAACCCTAACCCTAACCCTAACCCTAACCCGAACCCTAACCCTAACCCTAAACCTAACCCTAACCCTAACACCTAACCCTAACCCGAACCCTAACCCTAACCCTAACCCTAAACCTAACCCTAACCCGAACCCTAACCCGAACCCTAACCCTAACCCTAACCTGAACACTAACCCCTAACCCTAACCCGAACACGAACCCTAACCCGATCCCGAACCCTAACCCGAACACGAACCCTAACCCAAACCCGAACCCGAACCATAACCCTAACCCTAACGCGAACCCTAACCCTAACCCTAACCCTAACCCGAACCCGAACCCTAAACCTAATTCTAAACCGAACCCTAACACTAACCCGAACCCTAACCCTAACCCAAACCCTAACCCTAACCCTAACCCGAACCCTAACCCTAACGCGAAACCTAACCCTAACCCGAAACCAAACCCGAACCCTAACCCTAACCCGAACCCTAACCCTAACCCTAAACCGAAGCCTAACTCAAACCCGAACCCTAACCCGAACCCGAAACCTAACCATAACCCGAACCCGAACCCTAAACCTAACCCGAACCCTAACCCTTACCCTAACCCGAACCCTAACCCTAACCCTAACCCTAACCCGAACCCTCAACCGAACCCTCAACCTAACCCTAACCCTAACCAGAACCCTAAACCTAACCCTAACCCGAACCCTAACCCCTAAACCTAACCCGATCCTGAACCCTAAACCGAACCCGAAACCTAACCCTAACCCGAACCCGAAACCTAACCCTAAACCGAACCCGAAACCGACCCCTAACACTAACCCTAACACGAACCCTAACCCTAACACGAACCCTAACCCTAACCCGAACCCAAAAGCTAACCCTAACCCTAAACCTAACCCGAAACCTCACCAGAACCATAACCCGAACCCTAACCCTAACCCTAACCCGAACCCTAACAGTAACCCGAACCCTAACCCTAACCCTAACACTAACCCTAACCCTATCCATAACCCTAACCCGAACCCTAACCCTAACCCTAACCGGAACCCTAACCCTAACCCTAACCCGAACCCGAAACCTAACGCCTTACCCGAATCCTAACTCTAACCCGAACCCTAACCCGAACACTAACCCTAACCCTAACCTGAACACTAACCCCTAACCCTAACCCGAACCCGAACCCTTCCCCGAACCCGAACCCTAAACCTAACCCGAACCCGAACCCTAACCCGAACCCGAACCCTAACCCCAACCCTAACCCTAACCCGAACACTAACCCTAACCCTAACCCTAACCCGAAACCTAACCATAACCCTAAACCGAACCCGAACCCTAACCCGAACCCGAACCCTAACCTGAACCCGAACCCTAACCCGAACCCTAACCCTAACCCGAACCCTAACCCGATCCCTAACCCTAACCCTAACCCGAACCCTAACCCGAACCCTAACCCGAACCCTAACACTAACCCTAACCCGAACCCTAACCCTGACCCTAACCCGAACCCTAACCCTAACCCTAACCCAAACCCTAACCCGAACACTAACACTAACCCTAACCCTAACCCTAACCCGAACCCTAATCCTAACCCTAACCCTAACCCTAAACCGAACCCTAACCCTAACCCTAACACTAACCCTAACCCTTAGCCTAACCCTAACCCCAAACCTCACCCTAACCCGAACCCTAACCCTAACCCTAACCCGAACCCTAACCCTAACCCGATCCATAACCCTAACCCGAAACCTAACCCTAACCCTAACCCTAAACTTAACCCTAACCCGAACCCTAACCCTAACCCTAATCCGAACCCTAACCCTAACCCGAACCCTAACCCTAACCCGAAACCTAACCCTTACCCTAACCCTAAACCTAACCTTAACCCGAACCCTAACCCTAACCCTAAACCGAACCCGAACCCTAACGCGAATCCTAACCCTAACCCTAACCTGAACCCTAACCCTAACCCGAACCCGAACCCTAACCCTAACCCGAACCCTAACCCGAACCCTAACCCGAACCCTAACCCGACCCCTAAACCGAACCCTAACCCGCACCAGAACCCTAACCCAAACCCGAACGCGAACCCTACCCCGAACCCGAACCCAAACCATAACCCTAACTCTAACCCGAACCCTAAACCTAACCCTAACCCTAACCGTAAACCGAACCCTAACCCTAACCCTAACCCTAACCCTAACCCGAACCCTAACCCTAACCCTAAACCTAACCCTAACCCTAACACCTAACCCTAACCCGAACCCTAACCCTAACCCTAACCCTAAACCTAACCCTAACCCGAACCCTAACCCGAACCCTAACCCTAACCCTAACCTGAACACTAACCCCTAACCCTAACCCGAACACGAACCCTAACCCGATCCCGAACCCTAACCCGAACACGAACCCTAACCCAAACCCGAACCCGAACCATAACCCTAACCCTAACCCGAACCCTAACCCTAACCGTAACCCTAACCCTAACCCTAAACCGAACCCTAACCCTAACGCGAACCCTAACCCTAACCCTAACCCTAACCCGAACCCGAACCCTAAACCTAATCCTAAACCGAACCCTAACACTAACCCGAACCCTAACCCTAACCCTAACCCAAACCCTAACCCTAACCCTAACCCGAACCCTAACCCTAACGCGAAACCTAACCCTAACCCGAAACCAAACCCGAACCCTAACCCTAACCCGAACCCTAACCCTAACCCTAAACCGAAGCCTAACTCAAACCCGGACCCTAACCCGAACCCGAATCCTAACCATAACCCGAACCCGAACCCTAAACCTAACCCGAACCCTAACCCTTACCCTAACCCGAACCCTAACCCTAACCCTAACCCTAACCCGAACCCTCACCCGAACCCTCAACCTAACCCTAACCCTAACCAGAACCCTAAACCTAACCCTAACCCGAACCCTAACCCCTAAACCTAACCCGATCCTGAACCCTAAACCGAACCCGAAACCTAACCCTAACCCGAACCCGAAACCTAACCCTAAACCGAAACCGAAACCGACCCCTAACACTAACCCTAACACGAACCCTAACCCTAACACCAACCCTAACCCTAACCCGAACCCAAAAGCTAACCCTAACCCTAAACCTAACCCGAACCCTCACCCGAACCATAACCCGAACCCTAACCCTAACCCTAACCCGAACCCTAACAGTAACCCGAACCCTAACCCTAACCCTAACCCTAACCCTAACCCTAACCATAACCCTAACCCGAACCCTAACCCTAACCCTAACCGGAACCCTAACCCTAACCCTAACCCGAACCCGAACCCTAACGCCTTACCCGAATCCTAACTCTAACCCGAACCCTAACCCGAACACTAATCCTAACCCTAACCTGAACACTAACCCCTAACCCTAACCCGAACCCGAACCCTTCCCCGAACCCGAACCCTAAACCTAACCCGAACCCGAACCCTAACCCGAACCCGAACCCTAACCCTAACCCTAACCCTAACCCGAACCCTAACCCTAACCCTAACCCTAACCCGAAACCTAACCATAACCCTAAACCGAACCCGAACCCTAACCCGAAACCGAACCCTAACCTGAACCCGAACCCTAACCCGAACCCTAACCCTAACCCGAACCCTAACCCGATCCCTAACCCTAACCCTAACCCGAACCCTAACCCGAAACCTAACCCGAACCCTAACACTAACCCTAACCCGAACCCTAACCCTGACTCTAACCCGAACCCTAACCCTAACCCTAACCCAAACCCTAACCCGAACACTAACACTAACCCTAACCCTAACCCTAACCCGAACCCTAATCCTAACCCTAACCCTAACCCTAAACCGAACCCTAACCCTAACCCTAACACTAACCCTAACCCTTAGCCTAACCCTAACCCCAAACCTCACCCTAACCCGAACCCTAACCCTAACCCTAAACCGAACCCTAACCCGAACCCTAAACAGAAACCTAACCCGAACCCTAAACCGAAACCTAACCCTAACCCGAACCCTAACCCGAACCCTAACCCGACCCCTAAACCGAACCCTAACCCGCACCCCAAACCTAAACCAAACCCGAACCCTAACCCTACCCCGAACCCGAACCCAAACCATAAAACTAACTCTAACCCGAACCCTAAACCTAACCCTAACCCTAACCGTAACCCGAACCCTAACCCTAACCCTAACCCTAACCCTAACCCGAACCCTAACCCTAACCCTAAACCTAACCCTAACCCTAACACCTAACCCTAACCCGAACCCTAACCCTAACCCTAACCCTAAACCTAACACTAACCCGAACCCTAACCCGAACCCTAACCCTAACCCTAACCTGAACACTAACCCCTAACCCTAACACGAACCCGAACCCTAACCCGATCCCGAACCCTAACCCGAACCCGAACCCTAACCCAAACCCGAACCCGAACCATAACCCTAACCCTAACCCGAACCCTAACCCTAACCGTAACCCGAACCCTAACCCTAAACCGAACCCTAACCCTAACGCGAACCCTAACCCTAACCCTAACCCTAACCCGAACCCGAACCCTAAACCTAATCCTAAACCGAACCCTAACACTAACCCGAACCCTAACCCTAACCCTAACCCAAACCCTATCCCTAACCCTAACCCGAACCCTAACCCTAACCCGAACCCTAACCCTAACCCGAAACCAAACCCGAACCCTAACCCTAACCCTAACCCTAACCCTAAACCGAAGCCTAACTCAAACCCGAACCCTAACCCGAACCCGAACCCTAACCATAACCCGAACCCGAACCCTAAACCTAACCCCAACCCTAACCCTTACCCTAACCCGAACCCTAACCCTAACCCTAACCCTAACCCGAACCCTCACCCGAACCCTCAACCTAACCCTAACCCTAACCAGAACCCTAAACCTAACCCTAACCCGAACCCTCACCCGAACCCTAACCCTAACCCTAACCCTAACCAGAACCCTAAACCTAACCCTAACCCGAACCCTAACCCCTAAACCTAACCCGAACCTGAACCCTAAACCGAACCCGAAACCTAACCCTAACCCGAACCCGAAACCTAACCCTAAACCGAACCCGAACCCGACCCCTAACACTAACCCTAACACGAACCCTAACCCTAACCCGAACCCAAACGCTAACCCTAACCCTAAACCTAACCCGAACCCTCACCCGAACCATAACCCGAACCCTAACCCTAACCCTAACCCGAACCCTAACAGTAACCCGAACCCTAACCCTAACCCTAACCCTAACCCTAACCCTAACCCTAACACTAACCATAACCCTAACCCGAACCCTAACCCTAACCCTAACCGGAACCCTAACCCTAACGCTAACCCGAACCCGAACCCTAACGCCTTACCCGAATCCTAACTCTAACCCGAACCCTAACCCGAACACTAACCCTAACCCGAACCCTAACCCGAATCCTAACCCGAACCCTAACCCTAACCCTAACCCGAACGCTAACCCTGACCCTAACCCGAACCCTAACCCTAACCCTAACCCAAACCCTAATTCGAACCCTAACCCTAACCCTAACCCGAAACCTAACCCTAACCCTAACCCTAACCCGAAACCTAACCCGAACCCTAACCCAAACCCTAACCCTAAACCTAACCCTAACCCGAACCCTAACCCCAACCCTAACCTGAACCCGAACCCTAACGCGAATCCTAACCCTAACCTTAACCCGAACCCTAACACTAACCCGAAACCGAACCCTAACCCTAACCCGAACCCTAACCCGAACCCTACCCGAACCCTAACCCGAACCCTAAACCGAACCCTAACCCGAACCCTAACACGAACCCTAAACCGAACCCTAACCCGAACCCTAAACCGAACCCTAACCCTAACCCTAAACCGAACCCTAACCCGAACCCTAACCGGAACCCTAAACCGAACCCTAACCGGAACCCTAATCCGATCCCTAAACCGAACCCTAACCCTAACCCTAACCCGAACCCGAACCCTAAACCTAACCCTAACCCGAACCCGAACCCTAAACCTAACCCTAACCCGAAACCTAACCCTAACCCTAACCCTAACCCTAACCCTAACCCGAAACCTAACCATAACCCTAAACCGAACCCGAACCCTAACCCGAACCCGAACACTAACCCGAACCCTAACCCGAACCCTAACCCTAACCCGAACCCTAACCCGAACCCAAACCCTAACCCTAACCCGAAACCTAACACGAACCCTAACCCGAACCCTAACCCTATCCCTAACCCGAACCCTAACCCTGACCCTAACCCGAACCCTAACCCTAACCCTAAACCAAACCCTAACCCGAACCCTAACCCTATCCCTAACCCTAACCCTAACCCTAACCCGAACCTTATCCTAACCCTAACCCTAACCCGAACTCTAACCCTAACCCTAACCTAACCCTAACCCTAACCCCTAACCCTAACCCCAAACCTAACCCTAACCCGAACACTAACCCTAACCCTAACCCGAACACTAACCCTAACCCTAACCCGAACCCGAAACCTAACCATAACCCTAAACCGAACCCGAACCCTAACCCGAACCCGAAACCTAACCCGAACCCGAAACCGAACCCGAACCCTAACCCGAACCCGAACCCTAACCCTAAACCTAACCCTAACCCTAACCCGAACCCTAACCCTAACACTAACCCGAAACCTAACCATAACCCTAAACCGAACCCGAACCCTAACCCGAACCCGAACCCTAACCCGAACCCGAACCCTAACCCGAACCCTAACCCTAACCCGAACCCTAACCCGATCCCTAACCCTAACCCTAACCCGAACCCTAACCCGAACCCTAACCCGAACCCTAACCCTAACCCTAACCCGAACCCTAACCCTAACCCGAACCCTAACCCTAACCCGAAACCTAACCCTAACCCTAATCCTAAACCTAAACCTAAGCCGAAACCTAACCCTAACCCTAATCCGAAACCTAACCCTAACCCGAACCCTAACCCTAACCCGAAACCTAACCCTAACCCTAACCCTAAACCTAACCCTAACCCGAACCCTAACCCTAACCCTAACCCGAACCCGAACCCTAACGCGAATCCTAACCCTAACCCTAACCTGAACCCTAACCCTAACCCGAACCCGAACCCTAATCCTAACCCGAACCCTAACCCGAACCCTAACCCGAACCCTACCCGAACCCTAAACCGAACCCTAACCCGAACCCTAACACGAACCCTAAAGAGAAACCTAACCCGAACCCTAAACCGAACCCTAACCCTTACCCGAACCCTAACCCGAACCCTAACCCGAACCCTAAACCGAACCCTAACCCGCACCCGAACCCTAACCC
>JAVLSZ010000085.1:290000-317500 GCA_032313775.1 Urocyon cinereoargenteus
AACCTTATCCTAACCCTAACCCTAACCCGAACCCTAACCCTAACCCTAACCTAACCCTAAACCTAACCCCTAACCCTAACCCCAACCCTAACCCTAACCCGAACCCTAACCCTAACCCTAACCCGAACCCTAACCCTAACCCAAACCCTAACCCTAACCCGAAACCTAAGCCTCACCCTAACCCTAAACCTAACCCTAACCCTAACTCGAACCCTAACCCGAACCCTAACGCGAATCCTAACCCTAAACCTAACCTGAACCCTAACCCTAACCCGAACCCGAACCCTAACCCTAACCCGAAACCTAACCCGAACCCTAACCCGAACCCTAACCCGAACCCTAAACCGAACCCTAACCCGAACCATAACCCGAACCCTAACCCGAACCCTAAACCGAACCCTAACCCGCACCCGAACCCTAACCCGAACCCGAACCCTAACCCTACCCTGAACCCGAACCCAAACCATAACCCTAACCCTAACCCGAACCCTAACCCTAACCCTAACCCTAACCGTAACCCGAACCCTAAGCCTAACCCTAACCCTAACCCGAACCCTAACCCTAACCCGAACCCTAACCCTAACCCTAACCCGAATCCTAACCCTAAACATAACCCTAACCCGAACCCTAACGCTAACCCGAACCCGAACATTACCCGAACCCTAACCCTAACCCTAACCCGAATCCTAACCCTAACCCTAACCCGAAACATAACCCTAACCCTAACCCTAACCCTCACCCTAATCCTAACCCGAACACTAACCCTAACCCTAACCGGAACCCTAAACCTAACCCTAACCCGAACCCGAACCTTAACCCCTTACCCGAATCCTAACACTAACCCGAACCCTAACCCGAACCCTAACCCTAACCCTAACCCTAATCCTAACCCGAACCCTAACCCTAACCCTAACCGGAACCCTAACCCTAACCCTAACCCGAACACGAACCCTAAACCCTAACCCGAATCCTAACCCTAACCCGAACCCTAACCCGAACCCTAACCCTAACCCGAACCCTAACCCTAAACCTAACCCGACCCCTAACCCGAACCCTAACACGAACCGTAACCCTAACCCTAACCCTAACCCGAAATCTAACCATAACCCTAACCCGAACCCTAATCCTAACCCGAACCCTAAACCTAACCCTAACCCGAACACTAACCCTAACCCGAACCCGAACCCTAACCCTAACCCGAAACCTAACCCGAACCCAACCCTAACCCGAACCCTAAACCTAACCCGAACCCTAACCCTAACCCTAACCCTAAACCTAAACCTAACCCGAACCCTAACCCTAAAACTATCCCGAACCCTAACCCTAACCCTAACCAGAACCTTAACCGTAACCCGAACCCTAAACCTAACCCTAACCCTAACCCTAAACCTAACGCTAACCCAAACCCTAACCCTAACCCTAACCCTAACTCCTAACCCTAACCCGAACCCTAACCCTAACCCTAACCCGAACCCGAACCCTTACCCGAACCCTAACCCTAAACCGAACCCGAACCCTAACCCTAACCCGAAACCTAACCCGAACCCAACCCTAACCCGAACCCTAACCCTAACCCGAAACCTAACCCTAACCCTAACCCTAACCCTAAACCTAAACCTAACCCGAACCCTAACCTTAAACCTAACCCTAACCCTAACCATAACCCGAAACTTAAACGTAACCCGATCCCTAAACCTAACCCTAACCCTAACCCTAACCCTAACCCTAACCCTAACCCAAACCCTAAACCTAACCCGAACACTAACCCTAACCCGAACCCTAACCCGAACCCTAACCCGAACCCTAAACCTAACCCTAACCCGAACCCTAACACGAACCCTAACCCTAACCCTAACACGAACCCTAACCCTAACACTAACCCAAACCCTAACCCGAAACCTAACCCTAACCCTAACCCTAACCCTAACCAGAAACCTAACCCTAACCCTAACCCTAACACTAACCTCTAACCCGAACCCGAACCCGAACCCGAACATTAACCCGAACCCGAACATTAACCCTAACCCTAACCCTACCCCGAACCCGAACCCAAACCATAACCCTAACCCTAACCCGAAACCTAACCCTAAACCTAACCCTAACCGTAACCCGAACCCTAACCCTAACACTAACCCTAACCCTAACCGTAACCCTAACCCTAACCCTAACCCGAACCCTAACCCTAACCCTAACCAGAACCCTAACCCGAACCCGAAACCTAACCCCTTACCCCAAACCTAACCCTAACCCGAACCCTAACCCGAACCCTAACCCTATCCCTAACCCCGAACCCGAACCCTAACACTAACCCTAACCCTAAACCTAACCCGAACCCTCACCCGAACCATAACCCGAACCCTAACCCTAACCATAACCCGAACCCTAACCCGAACCCTAACCCTAACCCTAACCCGAACCCTAACCCTAACCCTAACCCGAACCCTAACCCTAACCCTAACCGAACCCGAACCCTAACCCGAACCTGAACCCTAATACGAAACCTAACCCTAACCCTAACCCGAACCCGAACCCGAACCCTAACCCTAACCCGAACCCTAACCCGAATCCTAACCCGAACCGTAACCCTAACCCTAAACCAAACGCTAAACCTGACCCTAACCCGAACCCTAACCCTAACCCTAAACCAAGCCCTAATTCGAACCCTAACCCTAACAGTTACCCTAACCCTAACACTAACCCCTAACCCTAACCCTAACCCTAACCCTAAAACCTAAGTCTAACCCGAACCCTAACCCGAACCCTAATCCGAACCCGAACCCTAACCCTAAACCTAACCCTAACCCTAACCCTAACTCTAACCCGAAACCTAACCCTAACCCTAACCCTATCCCGAAACCTAACCCTAACCCTAACCCGAAACCTAACCTGAACCCTAACCCTAACCCTAACCCTAAACCTAACCCTCACCCGAACCCTAACCCTAACCCGAAACCGAACCCTAACGCGAATCCTAACCCTAACCCTAACCCGAACCCTAACCCGAAACCTAAACCGAACCCTATCTCTAACCCTAAGCCACACCCGAACCAGAACCCTAACCCTAACCGTAACCCGAACCCAACCCTAAACCGAACCCTAACCCTAACGCGAATCCTAACCCTAACCCTAACCCGAACCCTAACCCGAACCCTAAACCGAACCCTAAACCTAACCCTAACCGGAACCCCAACGCTAAACCGAACCCGAACCCTAACCTGAACCCTAACCCTAACCCTAAACCGAACCCTAACCCTAACCCTAACCTGAACACTAACCCGAACCCTAACCCTAACCCTAACCCTAATCCTAACCCGAACCCTAACCCTAACCCTAACCGGAGCACTAACCCTAACCCTAACCCGAACCCGAACCCTAACCCCTACCCGAATCCTAACCCTAACCCGAACCCTAACCCGAACCCTAACCCTAACCCTAACCCAGAACCCGAACCCTAAACCTAACCCAAACCCTAACCTGAACCCTAACCCGAAACCTCACCCGAACCCCAACACTAACCCTAACCCGAACCCGAACCCTAACCCGAACCCGAACCTTAACCCTAACCCGAACCCTAACCTTAACCCTAAACCTAACCCGAAACCTAACCCTAACCCAAATCCGACCCCTAACCCGAACCCTAACACGAACCCTAACCCTAACCCTAACCCTAACCCTAACCCGAACCATAACCCTAACCCTAACCCGAAACCTAACCCTAACCCGAACCCTAACCCTTACCCTAAACCGAACCCTAAACCTAACCCGAACCCGAACCCTAACCCTAACCCGAAACTTATCCCGAACCCAACCCTAACCCGAACCCTAACCCTAACCCCAACACTAACCCTAACCCTAACCCTAACCCGAAACCTAAACCTAACCCGAACCCTAACCCTAAACCTAACCCGAACCCTAAACCTAACCCTAAACCGAACCTTAACCGTAAACCGAACCCTGACCTGAACCCTAACCCTAACCCTAACCCGAAACCTAAACCTAACCCGAAACCTAACCCTAAACCTAACCCGAACCCTAACCCTAACCCTAACCCGAACCTTAACCGTAAACCGAAACCTAAACCTAACCCTAACCCTAACCCTAACCCAAACCCGAACCCTAACCATAACCCTAACCCGAACCCTAACCCGAACCCTAACCCTAACCCTTACCTGATCACTAACCCCTAACCCTAACGAACCCGAACCCTTACCCGAACCCGAACCCTAACCCTAACCCGAACCCGAACCCGAACCCTATTCCGAACACGAACGCTAACCCTAACCCTAACCCTAACCCTAACCCGAAACCTAACCCTAACCCTAACCCTAACGCTAACCCTAAACCGAAACCTAACCATAACCCTAAACCGAACCCGAACCCTAACCCGAACGTGAACCCTAACCCGAACCCTAGCCCTAACCTGAACCCTAACCCTAACCCGAACCCTAATCCGAACCCTAACCCTAAAACTAACCCGAACCCTAACCCGAACCCTAACCCGAACCCTAACCCTAACCCTAAACCGAACCCTAACCCTGACCTTACCCGAACCCTAACCCTAACCCTAACCCAAACCCAAACCCGAACCCTAACCCTAACCCTAACCCTAACCCTAAACCGAAATCTAATCCTAACCCTAACCCTAACCCGAACCCTAACCCTAACCCTAACCCTAACCCTAACTCTAACCCCTAAACCTAACCCCAACCCTAACCCTAACCCGAACACTAACCCTAACACTAACCCGAACCCTAACCCTAACCCGAACCCTAAACCTAACCCAAAACCTAACCCTAACCCTAACACTAAACCTAACCCTAACCCGAACCCTAACCCTAACCCTAACCCGAACACGAACCCTAACGCGAATCCTAACCCTAACCCTAACCTGAACCCTAACCCTAACACGAACCCGAACCCTAACCCTAACCCTAACCCGAACCCGAACCCAAACCCGAACCCGCACCCTAACCCGAACCCGAACCCTAAACCAAACCCGAACCCGAACCCGAAATCTAACCCTAAACCTAACCCGAACCCTAACCCTAACCCTAACCCGAACCCTGCCCTAACCCGAACCCTAACCCTAACGCGAAACCTAACCCTAAAACTAACCCTAACCCGAACCCGAACCCGAACCCTAAATCTAACCCTAAACCGAACCCTAACCCTAACCCGATCCCTAACCCTAACCCTAACCCAAACCCTAACCCTAACCCTAACCCGAACCCTAACACTAACCCGAACCCTAAACCTAACCCGAAACCGAACCCGAACCCTAACTCTAACCCGAACCCTAAACCTAACCCTAACTCGAACCCTAACCCAAACCCGAACACTAACCCGAACCCGAACCCTAACCCTAACCCGAACCCGAACCCTAACCCTAATCCGAACCCTAACCCTAACCCTAACCCGAACCCTAAACCTAACCTTAACCCGAAATCTAAACCTAACCCTAACCCTAACCCGAACCCTAACCCTAACCCTAACCCGAACCCTAACCCTAACCCTAACCCGAACCCTAACCCTAACCCTAACCCTAACCCGAACCCTAACCCTAACCCTAACCCAAACCCTAACCCTAACACTAATCCGAACCCTAACCCGAACCCTAACCCTAACCCTAACCCTAACCCAAACCCTAACCCTAAACCTAACCCGAACCTGTACCCTAACCCGAACCCGAAACCTAACCCTAACCCGAACCCTTAACCTAACCCTAACCCGAACACGAACCCGACCCCTAACCCTAACCCTAACACGAACCGTAACCCTAACCCGAACCCTAACACTAACCCGAACCCTAACACTAACCCTAACCCTAAACCTAACCCGAACCCTCACCCGAACCATAACCCGAACCCTAACCCTAACCCTAACCCGAACCCTAACCCGAACCCTAACACTAAACCTAACCCGAACCCAAACCCTACCCTAAACCGAACGCTATACCTAACCCTAACCCTAAACCGAACCCGAACCCGAACCCAAACCCGAACCCTAACCCGAACCCTAACCCTAACCCGAACCCGAAACCGAAACCTAACCCTAACCCGAACCCTAAACCGAATCCTATCCCGAACCCTAACACTAACCCGAACGCTAACCCTGACCCTAACCCGAACCCTAACCCTAACCCTAACCCAAACCATAATTCGAACCCTAACCCTAACCCTAACACTAACCCTAACCCCTAACCCTAACCCTAACACTAACCCTATCCCTAGAACCTAACCCTAACCCGAACCCTAACCCTAATCCTAACCCGAACCCGAACCCTAACCCTAAACCTAACCCTAACCCTAACCCTAACTCTAACCCGAAACCTAACCCTAACCCTAACCCTAACCCGAACCCTAACCCTAACCCTAACCCTAACCTGAAACCTAACCCGAACCCTAACCCTAACCCTAAACCTAACCCGAACCCTAATCCTAACCCTAACCCGAACCTTAACCGTAACCCAAACCCTAAACCTAACCCTAACCCTAACCCTAACCCGAACCCGAACACTAACCCTAACCCTAACCCGAACCCTATCACGAACCCTAACCCTAACCCTAACCTGAACACTAACCCCTAACCCTAACCCGAACCCGAACCCTTACCCGAACCCGAACCCTAACCCGAACCCAAACCCTAACCCTTACCTGAACACTAACCCCTAACCCGAACCCGAAACCTAACCCGAACCCTAACAATAACCCTAACCCTAATCCGAAACCTAACCCGAACCCTAACCCGAACCCTAGCCCTAAACCTAACCCGAACCCTAACCCTGACCCTAACCCGAACCCGATCCTGAACACTAACCACTAACCCTAACCAGAACCCGAACCCTTACCCGAACCCGAACCCTAAACCTAACTCGAACCCGAACGCGAACCCTAACCCGAACCCTAACCCTAACCCGAACCCGAACCCGAACCCTAACCCTAACCCGAAACCTAACCCGAATCCTAACCCGAACCCTAACCCTAACCCTAACCCGAACGCTAACCCTGACCCTAACCCGAACCCTAACCCTAACCCTAACCCAAACCCTAATTCGAACCCTAACCCTAACCCTAACCCTAACCCGATCCCTAACCCTAAACCTAACACTAATCCTAACCCTAACTCTAACCCGAAACCTAACCCTAACCCTAACACTAACCCGAACCCTAACCCTAACCCTAACCCTAACCCGAAACCTAACCCGAACCCTAACCCTTAACCTAACCCTAAACCTAACCCTAACCCGAACCCTAACCCGTACCCTAACCCTAACCCAAAACCGAACCCTAACCCTAACCCGAACCCTAAACCGAACCCTAACGCAAACCCTAACCCGAACCCTAAACCGAACCCTAAATGGAACCCTAACCCGAACCCTAAACCGAACCCTAAACCGTACCCTAAACCGAACCCTAACCCTAACGCTAACCCTAACCCTAAACCTAACCCTAACCCGAAACCTAACCCGAACCCTAACCCGAACCCTAAACCTAAACCTAACCCGAACCCTAACCCTGACCCTAAACCGAACCCTAAACCTAACCCTAACCCAAACCCTAAACCGAACCCTAACCCTAACCCTAACCCTAACCCGAACCCGAAACCTAATCCTAAACCTAACCCTAACCCTAACCCTAAACCTAACCCTAACCCGAACCCTAAACCTAACCCTAACCCGAACCCGAACCCTAACCCGAACCCTAACCCTAACCCGAACCCTAACCCTAACCCTAAACCTAACCCTAACCCTAACCCTAACCCGAACCCGAACCCTAAACCTAACACGAACCCTAACCCTAACCCTAACCCGAACCCAAACCCTAACCCTAACCCTAAACCTAACCCTAACCCCTAACCCTAACCCGAACCCTAACCCTAACCCTAACCCTAAACCTAACCCTAACCCGAACCCTAACCCGAACCCTAAACCTAACCCTAACCTGAACACTAACCCCTAACCCTAACCCGAACCCGAACCCTAACCCGAACCCGAACCCTAACCCAAACCCGAACCCGAACCCTAACCCTAACCCTAACCCTAACCCTAACCCTAACCGTAACACGAACCCTAACCCTAACCCTAACCCTAAACCGAAGCCTAACCCAAACCCGAACCCTAACCCGAACCCGAACCCTAACCCTAACCCAAACCCGAACCCTAACCCTTACCCTAAACAGAACACTAAACCTAACCCTAACCCTAACCCGAACCCTAACCCTAACCCTAACCCGAACCATAACCCTAACCCTAACCCGAACCCTAACCCTAACCCTAACCCGAAACCTAACCCTAACCCTAACCCGAACCTTAACCCTAACCCTAACCCGAACCCTAACCCTAACCATTACCCGAAACCTAACCCTAACCCTAACCCGAACTCTAACCCTAACCCTAACCCGAACGCTAACCCTAACCCTAACCCTAAACCGAACCCGAACCCTAACCCTAACCATAACCAGAACCCTAAACCTAACCCAAACCCGAACCCTAACCCCTAAACCTAACCCGAACCTGAACCCTAAACCGAACCCGAAACCTAACCCTAACCCGAACCCGAAACCTAACCCTAAACCGAACCCGAACCCGACCCCTAACCCTAACCCTAACACGAACCCTAACCCTAACACGAACCCTAACCCTAACCCGAACCCAAACACTAACCCTAACCCTAAACCTAACCCGAACCCTCACTCGAACCATAACCCGAACCCTAACCCTAAACCTAACCCGAACCCTAACCCGAACCCTAACCCTAACCCTAATTCGAACCCTAACCCTAACCCTAAACCGAACCCTAAACCTAACCCTAAACCGAACCCTAACCCGAACCCTAACCCTAACCCTAACCCGAACCCGAACCCGAACCCGAACCCGAACCCTAACCCTAACCCGAACCCTAACCCGAAACCTAACCCGAATCCTAACCCTAACCCTAACCCGAATGCTAACCCTGACCCTAACCCGAACCCTAACCCTAACCCTAACCCAAACCCTAATTCGAACCCTAACCCTAACCGTAACCCGAAACCTAACCCTAACCCTCACCCTAACTCGAAACCTAACCCGAACCCTAACCCAAACCCTAACCCTAAACCTAACCCTAACACGAAACCTAACCCAAACCCTAACCCGAACCCGAACCCTAACGCGAAACCTAACCCTAACCTTAACCCGAACCCTAACACTAACACGAAACCGAACCCTAACCCTAACCCGAACCCTAACCCGAACCCTACCCGAAACCTAACCCGAACCCTAAACCGAACCCTAACCCGAACCCTAACCCTAACCCGAACCCTCCCCGAACCCTAACCCGAACCCTAAAACGAACCCTAACCGGAACCCTAACCCGATCCCTAAACCGAACACTAACCCTAACCCTAACCCGAACCCGAACCCGTACCCTAACCCTAACCCTAACCCGAACCCTAACCCTAACCCTAACCCTAACCCTAAACCTAACCCGAAACCTAAACATAACCCTAAACCGAACCCGAAACCTAACCCGAACCCGAACACTAACCCGAACCCTAACCCTAACCCGAACCCTAAACCTAACCCGAACCCTAACCCGAACCCTAACCCTAACCCGAACCCTAACCCGAACCCTAACCCGAACCCTAAACCTATCCCTAACCCGAACCCTAACCCTGACCCTGACCCGAACCCTAACCCTAACCCTAACCCAAACCCTAACCCGAACCCTAACCCTAACCCTAAACCTAACCCTAACCCGAACCTTATCCTAACCCTAACCCTAACCCGAACACTAACCCTCACCCTAACCTAACCCTAAACCTAACCCCTAACCCTAACCCCAACCCTAACCCTAACCCGAACCCTAACCCTAACCCTAACCCGAACCCTAACCCTAACCCGAACCCTAACCCTAACCCGAAACCTAAGCCTAACCCTAAACCTAAACCTAAACCTAACCCGAACCCTAACCCTAATCCTAACCCGAACCCGAACCCTAATGCGAATCCTAACCCTAACACTAACCTGAACCCTAAACCTAACCCGAACCCGAACCCTAACCCTAACCCGAACCCTAACCCGAACCCTAACCCGAACCCTAACCCGACCCCTAACCCTAAACCTAACCCTAAACCTAACCCTAACCCGAACCCTAACCCGAACCATAACCCTAACCCAAAACCGAACCCTAACCCTAACCCGAACCCTAACCCGAACCCTAACCCAAACCCTAACCCGAACCCTAAACCGAACCGAAAATCGAACCCTAACCCGAACCCTAAACCGAACCCTAACCCTAACCCTAACCCTAACCCTAACCCTAACCCGAAACCTAACCCGAACCCTAACGCGAATCCTAACCCTAACCCTAAACTGAACCCTAACCCTAACCCGAACCCGGACCCTAACCCTAACCCGAAACCTAACCCGAACCCTAACCCGAACCCTAACCCGAACCCTAAACCGAACCCTAACCCGAACCCTAACCCGAACCCTAAACCGAAACCTAACCTGAACCCTAAACCGAACCCTAACACTTACCCTAAATCGAACCCTAACCCGAACCCTAACCCGAACCCTAAACCGAACCCTAACCTGCACCCGAACCCTAACCCGAACCCGAACCCTAACTCCACCCTGAACCCGAACCCAAACCATAACCCTAACCCTAACCCGAACCCTAACCCTAACCCTAACCCTAACCGTAACCCGAACCCTAACCCTAACCCTAACCCGAACCCTAACCCTAACCCGAACCCGAACCCTAACCCTAACCCGAATCCTAACCCTAAACCTAACCCTAACCCGAACCCTAACGCTAACCCGAACCCGAACCTTACCCGAACCCTAACCCTAACCCTAACCCGAATCCTAACCCTAACCCTAACCGGAAACATAACCCGAACCCTAACCCTAACCCTTAAACTAATCCTAACCCGAACACTAACCCTAACCCTAACCGGAACCCTAAACCTAACCCTAACCCGAACCCGAACCCTAACCCCTTACCCGAATCCTAACACTAACCCGAACCCTAACCCGAACCCTAACCCTAACCCTAACCCTAATCCTAACCCGAAACCTAACCCTAACCCTAACCGGAACCCTAACCCTAACTCTAACCCGAACACGAACCCTAACCCCTAACCCGAATCCTAACCCTAACCCGAACCCTAACCCGAACCCTAACCCTAACCCGAACCCTAACCCTAACCCTAACCCGACCCCTAACCCGAACCCTAACACGAACCCTAACCCTAACCCTAACCCTAACCCGAAATCTAACCCTAACCCTAACCCGAACCCTAACCCTAACCCGAACCCTAAACCTAACCCTAACCCGAACCCTAACCCTAACCCGAACCCGAACCCTAACCCTAACCCGAAACCTAACCCGAACCCAACCCTAACCCGAACCCTAACCCTAACCCGAACCCTAACCCTAACCCTAACCCTAAACCTAAACCTAACCCGAACCCTAACCCTAAAACTATCCCGAACCCTAACCCTAACCCTAAACCGAACCTTAACCGTAACCCGAACCGTAAACCTAACCGTAACCCTAACCCTAACCCTAACCCTAACGGTAACCCAAACCCTAACCCTAACCCTAACCCTAACTCCTAACCCTAACCCGAACCCTAAACCTAACCCTAACCCGAACCCTAACCCTAAACCTAATCCTAACCCTAACCCGAACCCTAACCCGAACCCTAACCCTAACCCTAACCCTAACCCGAACCATAACCCTAACCCTAACCCGAACCCGAACCCTTACCCGAACCCTAACCCTAAAGCGAACCCGAACCCTAACCCTAACCGGAAACCTAACCCGAACCCAACCCTAACCCGAACCCTAACCCTAACCCGAAACCTAACCCAAACCCTAACCCTAACCCTAACCCTAAACCTAAACCTAACCCGAACCCTAACCCTAAACCTAACCCGAACCCTAACCGTAACCCGAACCTTAAACGTAACCCGATCCCTAAACCTAACCCTAACCCTAACCCTAACCCTAACCCTAACCCTAACCTAAACCCTAAACCTAACCCGAACCCTAACCCTAAACCTAACCCGAACCCTAACCGTAACCCGAACCTTAAACGTAACCCGATCCCTAAACCTAACCCTAACCCTAACCCTAACCCTAACCCTAACCCTAACCCTAACCTAAACCCTAAACCTAACCCGAACACTAACCCTAACCCGAATCCTAACCCGAACCCTAACCCTAACCCTAACCCTAACCAGAAACCTAACCCTAACCCTAACCGGAACACTAACCTCTAACCCGAACCCGAACCCGAACATTAACCCGAACCCGAACCCTAACCCTACCCCGAACCCGAACCCAAACCATAACCCTAACCCTAACCCGAACCCTAACCCTAACCCTAACCCTAACCGTAACCCGAACCCTAACCCTAACCCTAACACTAACCCTATCCGTAGCCCTAAACCTTACCCTAACCCGAACCCTAACCCTAACCCTAACCGGAACCCTAACCCGAACCCGAACCCTAACCCCTTACCCCAATCCTAACCCTAACCCGAACCCTAACCCGAACCCTAACCCTAACCCTAACCCCGAACCCGAACCCTAACCTAACCCTAACCATAAACCTAACCCGAACCCTCACCCGAACCATAACCCGAACCCTAAACCTAAACATAACCCGAACCCTAACCCGAACCCTAACCCTAACCCTAACCCGAACCCTAACCCTGACCCTAACCCGAACCCTAACCCTAACCCTAACCCAAACCCTAAACCGAACCCTAACCCTAACCCTAACCCGAACCCTAATCCTAACCCTAACCCTAACCCTAAACCGAACCCTAACCCTAACCCTAACCCTAACCCCTAACCCTAACCCCAACCCTAACCCAAACCCGAACCCTAACCCTAACCCTAACCCGAACCCTAACCCTAACCCGAACCCTAACCCTAAACCGAAACCTAACCCTAACCCTAACCCTAAACCTAACCCTAACCCGAACCCTAACCCTAACCCTAACCCGAACCCGAACCCTAACGCGAATCCTAACCCTAACCCTAACCTGAACCCTAACCCTAACCCGAACCCGAACCCTAACCCTAACCCGAAACCTAACCCGAACCCTAACCCGAAACCTAACCCGAACCCTAAACCGAACCAACCCGAACCCTAACCCGAACCCTAAAACGAAACCTAACCTGAACCCTAAACCGAACCCTAAACCTTACCCTAACTCGAACCCTAACCCGAACCCTAACCCGAACCCTAAACCGAACCCTAACCCGCACCCGAACCCTAACCCGAAACCTAACCCTACCCTGAACCCGAACCCAAACCATAACCCTAACCCTAACCCGAACCCTAACCCTAACCCTAAACCTAACCGTAACCCGAACCCTAACCCTAACCCTAACCCGAACCCTAAACCTAACCCGAACCCGAACCCTAACCCTAACACGAATCCTAAACCTAAACCTAACCCTAAGCCGAACCCTAACGCTAACCCGAACCCGAACCTTACCCGAACCCTAACCCTAAGCCTAACCCGAATCCTAACCCTAACCCTAACCCGAAACCTAACCCGAACCCTAACCCTAATCCTTACCCTAATCCTAACCCGAACACTAACCCTAACCCTAACCGGAACCCTAAACCTAACCCTAACCCGAACCCGAACCCTAACCCCTTACCCGAATCCTAACACTAACCCGAACCCTAACCCGAACCCTAACCCTAACCCTAACCCTAATCCTAACCCGAACCCTAACCCTAACCCTAACCGGAACCCTATCCCTAACCCTAACCCGAACACGAACACTAACCCCTAACCCGAATCCTAACCCTAACCCGAACCCTAACCCGAACCCTAACCCTAACCCGAACCCTAACCCTAACCCTAACCCGACCCCTAACCCGAACCCTAACACGAACCCTAACCCTAACCCTAACCCTAACCCGAAATCTAACCCTAACCCTAACCCGAACCCTAACACTAACCCGAACCCTAAACCTAACCCTAACCCAACCCTAAACCTAACCCGAACCCGAACCCTAACCCTAACCCGAAACCTAACCCGAACCCAACACTAACCCGAACCCTTACCCTAACCCGAACCCTAACCCTAACCCTAACCCTAACCCTGAACCTAAACCTAACAGGAACCCTAACCCTAAAACTATCCCGAACCCTAACCCTAACCCTAACCCGAACCTTAACCGTAACCCAACCCTAAACCTAATCCTAACCCTAACCCTAACCCTAACGCTAAACCAAACCCTAACCCTAACCCTAACTCCTAACCCCAACCCGAACCCTAAACCTAACCCTAACCCGAACCCTAACCCTAAACCTAACCCTAACCCTAACCCGAACCCTAACCCGAACCCTAACCCTAACCCTAACCCTAAACCGAACCCTAACCCTAACCCTAACCCGAACCCGAAACCTTACCCGAACCCTAACCCTAAACCGAACCCGAACCCTAACCCTAACCCGAAACCTAACACGAACCCTAACCCTAACCCTAACCCTAACCCTAACCCAAACCCTAAACCTAACCCGAACACTAACCCTAACCCGAACCCTAACCCGAACCCTAACCCGAACCCTAAACCTAACCCTAACCCGAACCCTAACACGAACCCTAACCCTAACCCTAACACGAACCCTAACCCTAACCCTAACCCAAACCCTAACCCGAACCCTAACCCTAACCCTAACCCTAACCCTAACCCTAACCCTAACCAGAAACCTAACCCTAACCCTAAACCGAACCCTAAACCTAACCCTAACCTGAACCCTAACCCGAAACCTAACCCTAACCCTAATCCTAACCCGAACCCTAACCCTAACCCTAACCGGAACCTTAACCCTAACCCTAACCCGAACCCGAACCCTAACCCCTACCCGAATCCTAACCCTAACCCGAACCCTAACCCGAACCCTAACCCTAACCCTAACCCCGAACTCGAACCCTAACCCTAACCCAAACCCAAACCTGAACCCTAACCCGAAACCTAACCCGAACCCCAACCCTAACCCTAACCCGAACCCGAACCCTAACCCTAACCCGAACCCGAACCCGAACCCTAACCCTAACCCGAACCCTAACCCTAACCCTAACCCGAACCCTAACACTAACCCAAACCCGACCCCTAACCCGAACCCTAACACGAACCCTAACCCTAACCCTAACCCTAACACGAACCATAACCCTAACCCTAACCCGAAACCTAACCCTAACCCGAACCCTAACCCTTACCCTAACCCGAACCCTAAACCTAACCCGAACCCGAACCCTAACCCTAACACGAAACCTATCCCGAACCCAACCCTAACCCGAACCCTAACCCTAACCCCAACACTAACCCTAACCCTAACTCTAACCCGAAACCTAAACCTAAACCGAACCCTAACCCTAAACCTAACACGAACCCTAACCCGAACCCTAACCCTAACCCTAACCCGAACCCTAACGCTAACCCTAACCCTAACCCTAACCCGAACCCTAACCCTAACCGAACCAGAACCCTAAACCTAACCCTAACCCGAACCCTAACCCCTAAACCTAACCCGAACCTGAACCCTAAACCGAACCCGAAACCTACCCTAACCCGAACCCGAAACCTAACCCTAAACCGAACCCGAACCCGACCCCTAACCCTAACCCTAACACGAAACCTAACCCTAACACGAACCCTAACCCTAACCCGCACCGAAACACTAACCCTAACCTAAACCTAACCCGAAACCTCACTCGAACCATAACCCGAACCCGAAACCTAAACCGATCCCGAACCCTAACCCGAACCCTAACCCTAACCCGAACCCGAACCCGAACCCTATCCCTAAACCGAACCCTAACCCGAATCCTAACCCGAAACCTAACCCTAACCCTAACCCGAACGCTAACCCTGACCCTAACCCGAACCCTAACCCTAACCCTAACCCAAACCCTAATTCGAACCCTAACCCTAACCCTAACCCGAAACCTAACCCTAACCCTAACCCTAACCCGAAACCTAACCCGAACCCTAACCCAAACCCTAACCCTAAACCTAACCCTAACCCGAACCCTAACCCTAACCCTAACCCGAACCCGAACCCTAACGCGAATCCTAACCCTAACCTTAACCCGAACCCTAACACTAACCCGAAACCGAACCCTAACCCTAACCCGAACCCTAACCCGAACCCTACCCGAACCCTAACCCGAACCCTAAACCGAACCCTAACCCGAACCCTAACCCGAACACTAAACCGAACCCTAACCCGAACCCTAAACCGAACCCTAACCCTAACCCGAACCCTAACCCGAACCGTAACCCGAACACTAAACCGAACCCTAACCGGAACCCCAACCCATCCCTAAACCGAACCCTAACCCTAACCCTAACCCGAACCCGAACCCGAACCCTAACCCTAACCCTAACCCGAACCCTAACCCTAACCCTAACCCTAACCCTAACCCCAACCCGAACCCTAACCCGAACCCTAAACCGAACCCTAAACCTAACCCTAACCCGAAACCCAACGCTAAACCGAACCCGAACCCTAACCTGAACCCTAACCCTAACCCTAAACCGAACCCTAAACCTAACCCTAACCTGAACCCTAACCCGAAACCTAACCCTAACCCTAAACCTAATCCTAACCCGAACCCTAACCCTAACCCTAACCGGAACCCTAACCCTAACCCTAACCCGAACCCGAACCCTAACCCCTACCCGAATCCTAACCTTAACCCGAACCCTAACCCGAACCCTAACCCGAACCCTAACCCCTAACCCTAACCCCAACCCTAAACCAAACCCGAACCCTAACCCTAACCCTAACCCGAACCCTAACCCTAACCCGAACCCTAACCCTAAACCGAAACCTAACCCTAACCCTAACCCTAAACCTAACCCTAACCCGAACCCTAACCCTAACCCTAACCCGAACCCGAACCCTAACGCGAATCCTAACCCTAACCCTAACCTGAACCCTAAACCTAACCCGAACCCGAACCCTAACCCTAACCCGAAACCTAATCCGAACCCTAACCCGAACCCTAACCCGAACCCTAAACCGAACCCTAACCCGAACCCTAACCCGAACCCTAAACCGAAACCTAACCTGAACCCTAAACCGAAACCTAACCCTTACCCTAACTTGAACCCTAACCCGAACCCTAAACCGAACCCTAAACCGAACCCTAACCCGCACCCGAACCCTAACCCGAACCCGAACCCTAACCCTACCCTGAACCCGAACCCAAAACATAACCCTAACCCTAACCCGAACCCTAACCCTAACCCTAACCGTAACCCGAACCCTAACCCTAACCCTAACCCGAACCCGAACCCTAAACCTAACCCGAACCCGAACCCTAACCCTAACCCGAATCCTAACCCTAAACCTAAACCTAACCCGAACCCAAACGCTAACCCGAACCCGAACCTTACCCGAACCCTAACCCTAACCCTAACCCGAATCCTAACCCTAACCCTAACCCGAAACCTAACCCGAACCCTAACCCTAACCCTTACCCTAATCCTAACCCGAACACTAACCCTAACCCTAACCGGAACCCTAAACCTAACCCTAACCCGAACCCGAACCCTAACCCCTTACCCGAATCCTAACACTAACCCGAACCCTAATCCGAACCCTAACCCTAACCCTAACCCTAATCATAAACCGAACCCTAACCCTAAACCTAACCGGAACCCTAACCCTAACCCTAACCCAGACACGAACCCTAACCCCTAACCCGAATCCTAACCCTAAACCGAACCCTAACCCGAACCCTAACCCTAACCCGAACCCTAACCCTAACCCTAACCCGACCCCTAACCCGAACCCTAACACGAACCCTAACCCTAACCCTAACCCTAAGCCGAAATCTAACCCTAACCCTAACCCGAACCCTAACCCTAACCCGAACCCTAAACCTAACCCTAACCCGAACCCTAACCCTAACCCGAACCCGAACCCTAACCCTAACCCGAAACCTAACACGAACCCAACCCTAACCCGAACCCTAACCCTAACCCGAACCCTAACCCTAACCCTAACCCTAAACCTAAACCTAACCGGAACCCTAACCCTAAAACTATCCCGAACCCTAACCCTAACCCTAACCCGAACCTTAACCGTAACCCGAACCCTAAACCTAACCCTAACCCTAACCCTAACCCTAACCCTAACCCTAACACGAACACTAACCCTAACCCTAACCCAAACCCTAACCCGAACCCTAACTCTAACCCTAACCCTAACCCTAACCAGAAACCTAACCCTAACCCTAACCCGAACACTAACCTCTAACCCGAACCCAAACCCGAACATTAACCCGAACCCGAACCCTAACCCTACCCCGAACCCGAACCCAAACCATAACCCTAACCCTAACCCGAACCCTAACCCTAACCCTAATCCTAACCGTAACCCGAACCCTAACCCTAACCCTAAACCTAACCCTAACCGTAACCCTAAACCTAACCCTAACTCGAACCCTAACCCTAACCCTAAACGGAACACTAACCCGAACCCGAACCCTAACCCCTTACCCCAATCCTAACCCTAACCCGAACCCTAACCGGAACCCTAACATTAACCCTAACCCCGAACCCGAACCCTAACACTAACCCTAACACTAAACCTAACCCGAACCCTCACCCGAACCATAACCCGAACCCTAACCCTAACCATAACCCGAACCCTAACCCGAACCCTAACCCTAACCCTAACCCGAACCCTAAACCTAACCCTAACCCGAACCCTAACCCTAAACCTAACCGAACCTGAAACCTAACCCGAACCTGAACCCTAACCTGAACCCTAACCCTAACCCTAACCCGAACCCGAACCCGAACCCTAACCCTAACCCGAACCCTAACCCGAATCCTAACCCGAATCGTAACCCTAACCCTAACCCTAACGTTAACCCTGACCCTAACCCGAACCCTAACCCTAACCCTAACCCAAGCCCTAATTCGAACCCTAACCCTAACAGTTGCCCTAACCCTAACCCTAACCCCTAACCCTAACCCTAACCCTAACCCTAAAACCTATCTCTAACCCGAACCCTAACCCTAACACGAACCCTAACCCTAAACCTAACCCTAAACCTAACCCTAACTCTAACCCGAAACCTAACCCTAACCCTAACCCTATCCCGAACCCTAACCCTAACCCTAACCCTAACCCGAAACCTAACCTGAACCCTAACCCTAACCCTAACCCTAACCCTAACCCGAACCCTAACCCTAACCCTAACCCTAAAACCTATCTCTAACCCGAACCCTAACCCTAACCCGAACCCTAACCCTAAACCTAACCCTAACCCTAACCCTAACTCTAACCCGAAACCTAACCCTAACCCTAACCCTAACCCGAACCCTAACCCTAACCCTAACCGATCCCGAAACCTAACCCGAACCTGAACCCTAACCCGAACCCTAACCCTAACCCTAACCCGAACCCGAACCCTAACCCTAACACGAACCCTAACCCGAATCCTAACCCGAATCGTAACCCTAAACCTAACCCTAACGTTAACCCTGACCCTAACACGAACCCTAACCCTAACCCTAACCCAAGCCCTAATTCGAACCCTAACCCTAACAGTTGCCCTAACCCTAACCCTAACCCCTAACCCTAACCCTAACCCTAACCCTAAAACCTATCTCTAACCCGAACCCTAACCCTAACACGAACCCTAACCCTAAACCTAACCCTAAACCTAACCCTAACTCTAACCCGAAACCTAACCCTAACCCTAACCCTATCCCGAACCCTAACCCTAACCCTAACCCTAACCCGAAACCTAACCTGAACCCTAACCCTAACCCTAACCCTAACCCTAACCCTAACCCGAACCCTAACCTGAACCCTAAACCGAACCCTATCCCTAACCTAACCCACACCCGAACCCGAACCCTAACCCTAACCCTAACCCGAACCCAACCCTAAACCGAACCCTAACCCTAACCCGAATCCTAACCCTAACCCTAACCCGAACCCTAACCCGAACCCTAAACCGAAACCTAAACCTAACCATAACCCTAACCTGAAACCTAACCTGAACCCTAACCCGAACCCTAACCCTAACCCTAACCCTAACCCTAACCCGAACCCTAACACTAACCCAAAACCGACCCCTAACCCGAACCCTAACACGAACCCTAACCCTAAACCTAACCCTAACCCGAACCATAACCCAAACCCTAACCCGAAACCTAACCCTAACCCGAACCCTAACCCTTACCCTAACCCGAACCCTAAACCTAACCCGAACCCGAACCCTAACCCTAACCCGAAACCTATACCGAACCCAACCCTAACCCGAACCCTAACCCTAAACCCAACACTAACCCTAACCCTAACACTAACCCGAAACCTAAACCTAACCCGAACCCTAACCCTAAACCTAACCCGAACCCTAACCCGAACCCTAAACCGAACCTTAACCATAAACCGAACCCTGACTTGAACCCTAACCCTAACCCTAACCCGAAACCTAAACCTAACCCTAACCCTAACCCTAACCCAAACCCGAACCCTAACCATAACCCTAACCCGAACCCTAACCCGAACCCTAACCCTAACCCTTACCTGAACACTAACCCCTAACCCTAACGAACCCGAACCCTTACCCGAACCCGAACCCTAAACCTAACCCGAACCCGAACCCGAACCCTATTCCGAACCCGAACCCTAACCCTAACCCTAACCCTAACCCTAACCCGAAACCTAACCCTAACCCTAACCCTAACCCTAACCCTAAACCGAAACCTAACCATTACCCTAAACCGAACCTGAACCCTAACCCGAACGTGAACCCTAACCCGAACCCTAGCCCTAACCCGAAACCTAACCCTAATCCGAACCCTAATCCGAACCCTAACCCTAAAACTAACCCGAACCCTAAACAGAACCCTAACCAGAAGCCTAACCCTAAACCTAACCCGAACCCTAACCCTGACCCTAACACGAACCCTAACCCTAACCCTAACCCAAACCCTAACACGAACCCTAACCCTAACCCTAACCCTAACCCTAACCCTAAACCGAAACCTAATCCTAACCCTAACCCTAACCCTAACCCGAACCCTAACCCTAACACTAACCCCAACCCTAACTCTAACCCCTAACCCTAACCCCAACCCTAACCCTAACCCGAACACTAACCCTAACCCTAACCCGAAACCTAACCCTAACCCGAACCCTAACCCTAACCCGAAACCTAACCCTAACCCGAAACCTAAACCTAACCCTAACCAGAACCCTAACCCTAACCCTAACCCGAACCCGAACCCTAACGCGAATCCTAACCCTAACCCTAACCTGAACCCTAACCCTAACCCGAACCCGAACCCTAACCCTAACCCGAACCCGAACCCGAACCCTAACCCGAACCCGCACCCTAACCAGAACCCGAACCCTAACCCAAACCCGAACCCGAACCCGAACTCTAACCCTAACCCTAACCCGAACTCGCACCCTAACCAGAACCCGAACCCTAACCCTAACGCGAACCCTAACCCTAACCCTAACCCTAACCCGAACCCGAACCCGAAACCTAAATCTAACCCTAAACCGAACCCTAACCCTAACCCGATCCCTAACCCTAACCCTAAACCAAACCCTAACCCTAACCCTAACCCGAACCCTAACCCTAACCCGAACCCTAACCCTAACCCGAAACCGAACCCGAACCCTAACTCTAACCTGAACCCTAACCCTAACCCTAACCCGAAACCTAACCCAAACCCTAACCCTAACCCGAACCCTGCCCTAACCCTAACCCTAACCCGAACCCGAACCCTAACCCTAACCCGAACCCTAACCCTAACCCTAACCCGAACCCTAAACCTAAACCTAACCCGAACCCTAAAACTAACCCTAACCCTAACCCGAACCCTAACCCTAACCCTAACCCGAACCCTAACCCTAACCCTAACCCAAACCCTAACCCTAACCCTAACCCTAACCCGAACCCTAACCCTAACCCTAACCCAAACCCTAACCCTAACCCTAACCCGAACCCTAACCCTTAAACCTAACCCGAACCTGTACCCTAAACCGAACCCGAAACCTAACCCTAACCCGAACCCTTAACCTAACCCTAACCCGAACACGAACCCGACCCCTAACCCTAACCCTAACACGAACCGTAACCCTAACCCGAACCCTAACACTAACCCGAACCCTAACACTAACCCTAACCCTAAACCTAACCCGAACCCTCACCCGAACCATAACCCGAACCCTAACCCTAACCCTAACAAGAACCCTAACCCGAACCATAACCCTAAACCTAACCCGAACCCGAACCCTACCCTAAACTGAAACCTAACCCTAACCCTAACCCTAAACCAAACCCGAACCCGACCCGAACCCGAACCCTAACCCGAACCCTAACCCTAACCCGAACCCGAAACCGAAACCTAACCCTAACCCGAACCCTAACCCGAATCCTAACCCGAACCCTAACCCTAACCCTAACCCGAACGCTAAACCTGACCCTAACCCGAACCCTAACCCTAACCCTAACCCAAACCCTAATTCGAACCCTAACCCTAACCCTAAACCTAACCCTAACCCCTAACCCTAACCCTAACCCTAACCCTAACCCTAACCCTAGAACCTAACCCTAACCTGAACCCTAACCCTAACCCGAACCCGAACCCTAATCCTAAACCTAACCCTAACCCTAACCCCTACTCTAACCCGAAACCTAACCCTAACCCTAACACTAACCCTAACCCGAACCCTAACCCTAACCCTAACCCCAACCTGAAACCTAACCCGAACCCTAACCCTAACCCTAAACCTTACCCGAACCCTAATCCTAACCCTAACCCGAAACTTAACCGTAACCGGAACCCTAAACCTAACCCTAACCCTAACCCTAACCCTAACCCGAAACCTAACCCTAACCCGAACCCGAACCCTAACCCGAACCCTAACCCTAACCCTAACCTGAACACGAACCCCTAACCCTAACCCGAACCCGAACCCTTACCCGAACCCGAACCCTAACCCGAACCCGAACCCTAACCCTAACCTGAACACTAACCCCTAACCCGAACCCGAACCCTAACCCGAACCCTAACCCTAACCCTAACCCGAACCCTAACCCGAACCCTAACCCGAACCCTAACACTAAACTTAACCCGAACCCTAACCCTGACCCTACCCCGAACCCTAACACTAACCCAAACCCAAACCCTAACCCGAACCCTAACCCTAACCCTAACCCTAACCCGAACCCTAACCCGAACCCTAATCCTAACCCTAACCCTAACTCTAACACGAACCCTAACCCTAACCCTAACCCTAACCCTAACACGAACCCTAACCCGAACCATAACCCTAAACCTAACCCGAACCCGAACCCTACCCTAAACTGAACCCTAACCCTAACCCTAACCCTAAACCAAACCCGAACCCGACCCGAACCCGAAACCTAACCCTAACCCGAACCCTAACCCTAACCCGAACCCGAAACCGAAACCTAACCCTAACCCGAACCCTAACCCGAATCCTAACCCGAACCCTAACCCTAACCCTAACCCGAACGCTAAACCTGACCCTAACCCAAACCCTAACCCTAACCCTAACCCAAACCCTAATTCGAACCCTAACCCTAACCCTAAACCTAACCCTAACCCCTAACCCTAACCCTAACCCTAACCCTAACCCTAACCCTAGAACCTAACCCTAACCTGAACCCTAACCCTAACCCGAACCCGAACCCTAATCCTAAACCTAACCCTAACCCTAACCCCTACTCTAACCCGAAACCTAACCCTAACCCTAACACTAACCCTAACCCGAACCCTAACCCTAACCCTAACCCTAACCTGAAACCTAACCCGAACCCTAACCCTAACCCTAAACCTTACCCGAACCCTAATCCTAACCCTAACCCGAAACTTAACCGTAACCCGAACCCTAAACCTAACCCTAACCCTAACCCTAACCCTAACCCGAACCCTAACCCTAACCCTAACCCGAACCCTAACCCGAACCCTAACCCTAACCCTAACCTGAACACGAACCCCTAACCCTAACCCGAACCCGAACCCTTACCCGAACCCGAACCCTAACCCAAACCCGAACCCTAACCCTAACCTGAACACTAACCCCTAACCCGAACCCGAACCCTAACCCGAACCCTAACCCTAACCCTAACCCGAACCCTAACCCGAACCCTAACCCGAACCCTAACACTAAACCTAACCCGAACCCTAACCCTGACCCTACCCCGAACCCTAACACTAACCCTAACCCAAACCCTAACCCGAACCCTAACCCTAACCCTAACCCTAACCCGAACCCTAACCCGAACCCTAATCCTAACCCTAACCCTAACTCTAACACGAACCCTAACCCTAACCCTAACCCTAACCCTAACCCTAACCCCTAACCCTAACCCCAACCGTAACCCTAACCCGAACCCTAAACCTAACCCTAACCCGAACCCTAACGCTAACCCGAACCCTAACCCTAACCCGAAACCTAACCCTAACCCTAACCCTAAACCTAACCCTAACCCGAACCCTAACCCTAACCCTAACCCGAACCCGAACCCTAACGCGAATCCTAAACCTAACCCTAACCTGAACCCTAACCATAAACAAAACCCGAACCCTAACCCTAACGCGAACCCTAACCCGAACCCTAACCCGAACCCTAACCCGAACCCTAACCCGAACCCTAACACGAACCCTAAACAGAAACCTAACCCGAACCCTAAACCGAACCCTAACCCTAACCCTAACCCGAACCCTAACCCGAACCCTAACCCGAACCTTAACCGAACCCTAACCTGCACCCGAACCCTAAACCATACCCGAACCCTAACCCTACCCCGTACCCGAACCCAAACCATAACCCTAACTATAACCCGAACCCTAACCCTAACACTAATCCTAACCGTAACCCGAACCCTAACCCTAACCCTAACCCGAACCCTAACACTAACCCTAAACCTAACCCTAACCCTAACCCCTAACCCTAACCCGAACCCTAACCCTAACCCTAAACCTAAATCTAACCCTAACCCGAACCCTAACCCGAACCCTAACCCTAACCCTAACCTGAACACTAACCCCTAACCCTAACCCGAACCCGAACCCTAACCCGAATCCGTACCCTAACCCAAACCCGAGCCCGAAACCTAACACTAACCCTAACCCGAACCCTAACCCTAACCCTAACCCGAACCCTAACCCTAAACCGAACCCTAACCCTAAAGCGAACCCTAACCCTAACCCTAACCCTAACCCTAACCCGAACCCGAACCCGATCCCTAAACCTAATCCTAAACGGAACCCTAACCATAACCCGAACCCTAACCCTAACCCTAAACCAAACCCTAACCCTAACCCGAACCCGAACCCTAATCCTAACACGAAACCTAACCTGAACCCTAACCCGAACCCTAAACCTAACCCTAACCAGAACCCTAAACCTAACCCTAACCCAAACCCGAACCCTAACCCTAACCCTAACCCTAACCCGAACCCTAACCCTAACCCTAAACCGAACCCTAACCCGAACCCTAACCCGAACCCTAACCCTAAACCTAACCTGAACCCGAACCCTAACCCTAACCCGAACCCTAACCCTAACCCTAACCCTAACCCTAACCCTAACGCAAACCCTAATTAGAACCCTAACCCTAACCCTAACCCTAACCCTAACCCTAACCCTAGAACCTAACCCTAACCCGAACCCTAACCCTAACCCTAACCCGAACCCGAACCCTAACACTAAACATAACCCTAACCCTAACCCTAACCCTAACCCTAACCCTAAGCCAAACTCTAACCCGAACCCTAACCCTAACCCTAACCCTAACCCTAACCCTAACCCTAAACCGAAACCTAATCCTAACCCTAACCCTAACCCTAACCCGAACCCTAACCCTAACCCTAACCCTAACCCTAACTCTAACCCCTAACCCTAACCCCAACCCTAACCCTAACCCGAACACTAACCCTAACCCTAACCCGAACCCTAACTCTAACCCGAAACCTAACACTAACCCTAACCCTAACCCTAAACCCAACCCTAACCCGAACCCTAACCCTAACCCTAACCCGAACCCGAACCCTAACGCGAACCCTAACTCTAACCCTAACCTGAACCCTAACCCTAACCCGAACCCGAACCCTAACCCTAACCCTAACCCGAACCCTAACCCTAACCCGAACCCGCACCCTAACCCGAAACCGAACCCTAACCCAAATCCGAACCCGAACCCGAACTCTAACCCTAACCCTAACCGGAACCCTAACCCTAACCCTAACCCTAACCCGAACCCTGCCCTAACCCGAACCCTAACCCTAACGCGAACCCTAAACCTAAACCTGACCCTAACCCTAACCCTAACCCTAACCGTAACCCTAACCCTAACCCTAAACCGAACCCTAACACTAACCCGATCCCTAACCCTAACCCTAACCCAAAACCTAACCCTAACCCTAGCCCGAACCCTAACCCTAACCCGAACCCTAACCCTAACCCGAAACCGAGCCCGAACCCTAACTCTAACCCGAACCCTAACCCTAACCCTAAACCGAACCCTAACCCAAACCCGAACACTAACCCGAACCCGAACCCTAACCCTAACCCTAACCCGAACCCTGCCCTAACCCGAACCCTAACCCTAACGCGAACCCTAAACCTAAACCTAACCCTAACCCTAACCCGAACCCTAACCCTAACCCTAAACCTAAATCTAACCCTAACCCGAACCCTAACCCGAACCCTAACCCTAACCCTAAACTGAACACTAACCCCTAACCCTAACCCGAACCCGAAACCTAACCCGAATCCGTACCCTAACCCAAACCCGAGCCCGAAACCTAACACTAACCCTAACCCGAACCCTAACCCTAACCCTAACCCGAACCCTAACCCTAAACCGAACCCTAACCCTAAAGCGAACCCTAACCCTAACCCTAACCCTAACCCTAACCCGAACCCGAACCCGATCCCTAAACCTAATCCTAAACGGAACCCTAACCATAACCCGAACCCTAACCCTAACCCTAAACCAAACCCTAACCCTAACCCGAACCCGAACCCTAATCCTAACCCGAAACCTAACCTGAACCCTAACCCGAACCCTAAACCTAACCCTAACCAGAACCCTAAACCTAACCCTAACCCTAACCCGAACCCTAACCCTAACCCTAACCCTAACCCGAACCCTAAACCTAACCCTAAACCGAACCCTAACCCGAACCCTAACCCGAACCCTAACCCTAAACCTAACCTGAACCCGAACCCTAACCCTAACCCGAACCCTAACCCTAACCCTAACCCTAACCCTAACCCTAACGCAAACCCTAATTAGAACCCTAACCCTAACCCTAACCCTAACCCTAACCCTAACCCTAGAACCTAACCCTAACCCGAACCCTAACCCTAACCCTAACCCGAACCCGAACCCTAACACTAAACATAACCCTAACCCTAACCCTAACCCTAACCCTAACCCTAAGCCAAACTCTAA